>JAPDVR010000002.1:66259612-66289612 GCA_026230005.1 Gila orcuttii | reverse complement strand
AAAAACCAAACGACTGGCCTGATGGCCTCTAACCTGCCATTTTTGAAATTGTGAATATATTGTGATTTAAACCATGCATAATGTTAAAATTAGGAATTTTTACATGATGCATGATTGAAATCACGATATAAGATATTTAAATCATGCATTACGTTAAAATTCCTAATTTTAACATTATGCGTGATTCAAAGGGACAGTTCACCTATTTATTTTTTTTTTTTTTTTACACACTCATGTTGTTCCAAACATGTATGAGTTTCTTTCTTCTGCTGAACACAAAAGAAGATATTTTGAAGAATGGCAAGTGTTTGACAGATCATATTAACTATCCTATTAAGCCTATTATTGTATCTTGTATCTCTCGTACTGTATATTGTGATTTAAATTATGCATTACATTATAAGAGATTCAAGTAAATCAAATATATTTGATTACTAAACTAAATGTTATAATATGTGCTTTGAAAAACGTATATTTATTTGATATATTATTAAATAAATACATTTAATAATATAAGTCCTATTAATAAGTTAGAGAACTGAACTCTTTTCTGCAGAGCTGCTTCAATAGATGAATTGAACTCATTTCATATTTGATGATCTTTACACAGTTATTGAACGAAGCTGTTCATATGAAGTCAGTTCAGTGTTGATTCAATGACACTTTTCTTTCATGAGCAGAATTGAACCTTGTTTTCATCACTGAATCATTATTTTCCTGTTATCTCTGTAAAGCTGCTTTGAAACAATCTGTATTGTATAAAGCGCTATAGAAATAAAGCTGACTTGACTTGTAGATTTTGGACCCTGGTTGAATGTGAAACGTCTTCTCTCTGTTTTCTCATCGGTCTTTATTGTTCAGAATCAGTTGTCTGGGAATCTTCTGAGGAAGTTCAAGAACAGCAACGGTTGGCAGAAGTTATGGGTGGTCTTCACCAACTTCAGCCTGTTCTTCTACAAAACACACCAGGTGAGACGTGCTCGCAGATTAGCACATTAGCACGATTAGCACAGTATTTGGGCCGTGTTTGATGTGCAAGTCTGTTTGCAGGATGAGTTTCCTCTGGCCAGTCTTCCTCTGCTGGGATACTCCATCACCATTCCCTCAGAGTCCGAGAACATCCATAAAGACTACGTCTTCAAGCTGCATTTCAAATCACACGTCTACTATTTCAGATCCGAGAGCGAGTACACGTTTGAGAGGTGCGTACGGGATCTCCAATAAACCAAAACATTATAGTTTGTTCCTGTAATAAGAATACTTTATTGCAAAGACATATATCATGCATCCCCAAATAATATAATTTTGTAATATGCATAATATACAGGTGAAACTCGAAAAATTCGAATATCGTGCAAAAGTTATAATTTTGATGATTATGGCTTATAGCTTATGAAAACCCCAAATTCAAAATGAAATCTACATGAAAATCTACATGAAATCAATAAAAAAAGGATTTTAAATACAGAAATGTCGGCCCTCTGAAAAGTATAATCATGCAGATGTATATAGTTATATACTAAATATATTAGTTTCACCTTTTAAATTGAATTACTGAAATACATGATTTTTTGCACTATATTTAAATTTTTCGAGTTTCACCTGTATGCAGGGGCCGCAATATCGGTATCAGCCGATATATGTTAATTTTTAATGTTATCCGTACGAAAATTTGGCCAATATCTTCAAGCCAATAAATAATGGATTATTTCCTTCAGTTCACCATGATGGTTTTGAATTACTTGAAATATAATTGGAAACACTTCGAAAGGAAAATGCAGTTCAGTGCAACGCAAGTCTGTCATATAGACTTCATAAAATTATAATGAGAACACTACTAAAATAAGGCGTTGTGCATCCACAACAGGAGTTATGTTGAAGTGCTTGGCTTTTACCACTTTTGTGTTTGTAATCAGGCTCTCAAAAATTCAGATTTAGATTTTTCAGCCAATATATCGGTTTTCAAATATAAAGAATTATCGGTTATCATTTTCAGATCTGTGTATCCCTAATATTATTTACAGAATAGTACTACAAAAAATAAAATAGATAAGTAAAACTATGTAAAATATCTAAAATTTAAAGCAAAATTTTATTTTATTTTATATTATGTTTCTGTAACAAAATGCTATACTTTTTTTTGGTAGCATTTTTTCATAATAAAATACTCTATTACAGAAACATGCTACAAAAAATATATTATTCACAGAAAAGTGCTACAAAAAATAATATGGATAAAACAAAATAGATGAGTAAAACAAAACAAAATATGTCAAATTAAAACAAAAAGTGCATGAATTGTCTTCAAGCTGCATTTCAAATCACACGTCTACTATTTCAGATCCGAGAGCGAGTACACGTTTGAGAGGTGCGAACGGGATCGCCGATAAAACAAAACACTATAGTTTGTTCCTGTAATAAGAATACTTTATTGCAAAGACATACTACAAAATTTTATTATTTGGGGATGCAAGATATATATGATATATGCAGGGGCCGCAATATCGGTATCAGCCGATATATGTTCATTTTTAATGTTATCCGTAAGAAAATTTGTCTTTTACCACTTTTGTGTTTGTAATCAGGCTCTCAAAAATTCGGATTTAGATTTATCAGCCAATATATCGGCTTTCAAATGTAAAGGATTATCGGTTATCGTTTTCAGATCTGATTATTTACAGAATATGTCGTGGAAATAATTCTATTCGAAAAGTTAGGAGGAAGGAGACAAGTGGAAACCTTGGAAAAGTCAAAGTATCAAACGTTTTATTTCTTGCAAGAAAGGCAGTTCACACACAGACAGAGTCTGACATGAGAAGGGCAAAGGGCTGATCCCTTTCACCCCGTTATATACCCTAACACATCCTGAGTAGGCTGCATCTGTTTCAGAAGATTGCCTCTGTAACCTTAAAAGGAAACATGTTTGTTCAAGATCTCTTGTTGGACATAAATTCGTCTAGACAGAACAATGACATCTTCGTTAAGATTTCCTGTTTTTAGCTACTGCTCAATTCCTGGTTTTTAGCTATTGCTCAAATTCATACTTTTTGCCTATCTCTGGCTTGATAAAAAAAAAACTGCACACACACACATTTTACACTTGAAGCAGACAATAGGTCACTTGGAGTACACATTCTCCCTTTGCTACTTGGGTTTTTGTCACACATACATTTTGTTCCAGAGAGCTTATTTTAACTTATGCATTTCTAACAGCTTGATTATATCTTGAATAATGTCCTTTTGCTTATATGAACATCTTCCTTTAAATGCTTATTAGTACATAAATCCTCAATGTTAATAAAAGTTGCACACATCTAAAAGATAAAAGAACACATCTAAAAGATAAAAGAACATATCTAAAAGATAAAAGAACATATCTAAATGTAAAATTTCCATTACATTCCACCCCATGTTCATTCAAAGAACATACATACAAATTTGACATTTACTTCTCCATAATCATAGTAATTTACAGCAGGTAAATTTTTCCTATGGTTACTTCATTTCTTAGTCAAACTCATGTTCGCTCTCGTTCTCGTATGTCTCAGCTTCAGGCACTGTAACCTCAACTTCATCTTCTGGTGCCCTAAGTATCATTGTTACGTATTCCCCTGCAGTCATTCTGACCATAGTGGTAGACACCGCTTTAGCAGTGAAAGTAGAAATACAATTCATAAAACATGGAATCATCAGAAGCAAAATCAACACTAAACATGCTATTGGCATAATTGTACTTATCAGCCATTTCGTCCACCCCTGTAAGCTCAAAAACCACCTATCCAGTGAAGATGACATGTCTCCAGGAGTGGCTACGGCCATTTTCATGTGCTCTATTATGTTGGTTACGTTTTCATAGACGTCAGGCAGATTAAAACAACACGAGGTTCCTAGCATTTTGCACACGCCCCCTTGTTCCGCGGTGATCATGTCCAAAACTAGTCTATGTTGTATTACGGCTTCCCTAATTCCTCTAAGTTCAGTGTTCAGTTGTTTTAACGCATCTTCAGTCTCATTCGCTAAGCGTAATACCTGCCAGGCTAAACCATTTATTTTCAGCAAGCTAGCGGCAGTGCCTCCCCCCACAAGGAAAGACCAACCAGTCATAGCTATTCTGCTCGTCCAAGGATCCCAAAGTTTGGTACCTTGAAACATAATAGGCATTTTCTCATCCACTAAACTTCTTTTCGATCTCATAGAAGATTGCTTAAAGTTTTTATTTTCATTATTGACATAAACTTCCGTCCCTACATCTAAAAGTCCTGGATAACAGCACCCAGTCCATTTCTTGGGAAGAGAATGGAAAGCGGTTTGACCACAAACCCATACTGTTCCAGCCGCTGTCTCTCCTAGATCATCGTTGTCACCTGGGCACGTGATAAATGTACCATCCAATGTTATACATTTGTCATTACTCATGATTATCGTGGTTTTACAGTGTGATGTACCAACCATTATCGCACCCCGTTGGACCTCTAATTTACATAAACACACGTCGCCCAATTGTGGTTTTACTACCCATACATTGTCATAGCCTCTAGTACTGTGTTCTGATTGGGTTTGACACACGACCTTCTGTGGAGATATTGATTTGATCTCTCCAGAGTTTTTTGCATTCAGTAATTTCCACATAGCACACGGTATTAATCCTATTAATTCTCCTAAATTTGCGATCGCAATGGGCCAGGTTCTATCCATTTGCAGACACCACCAACATGATTGGTTGATGGCCAAAGCTTGTTGTTGAAGTAAACTCAACATACATGCTTTGTTGCCCCCACATTGAATTCTGCTTTGTGTTATAGTTACGTCTTCATGATGCAAATTAAACTGTTTTTCTAATTCAGCGTCCTCTTCTTCAGGTATGCTAGTATGAGTTATTAGTTCAGACAGGCTATGAGTTTCTGGTGGCGGATCTACCATTTTAATTTCAATTGGAACATAAGTGTCGGTACCTGCGGTCCACCAAACACAGAAAAATTTTCCTCCCCACTGAGTCGCGCCATCATTTCCTGTTGACAAAGTAACTTTCAGTTTGGTTTTAAAATTTTCAGTGATTTCTTTTATTAAGGAAAATGTTGCACTGGTGTCAATTAAAAATAACAGTGTCTTGTCAAGAACGTTTACTTCTATCAAAGGTAAAGATTTATGCGCCTTATAGAAAACATTAGCAAGCCCATCTTCATTGCACAGAGCAAAGTCAGAAATTAAAGGAGAATGATACTTATCTGATGGAGAGACAGGAAACCCGTTGCTCGCACCCTCCCTCTCTCAATCCGCCTGATCTGCTTTGTAGGCTGCTGCTTGCGGACAAGCGTCACGCCAATGTCCTTTCTGTCCACAAATGAAACAAGTGTCTCGATCTGGACGTTGTTGATCTTGTGAAAAATGTCTACCTCTGCCACGACCACGTCCTCTGCCTCTTCCTCCACTACCTCTTTGGTTATAGTGGTAGCGGTTTGGTTTGGGGTTGTTGTTGTTGTTCATGTGCAGTGCTATCAGAGCTAGAGAAAGATCTTTGTCTTGCTTGGCGGTCTTGGTTGTCTGTCTCGTCTTTATCATTTCTTCATGATGTCTCGCATGCCGTCTGATTTCCGTTGTGGAAGTCAGTTGCCACCCAACACAGGTTTTCTGAATCGCTTTGGAAATTTCTTTATCAAGTCCATCCATGAACAAAGTCCTTAAATAGTCATCATATGGATCAGACCCCATAGGTCCCGCATCCGGGTCCGTTGGCGGTTGTCTCTTATCCATACCACCATGTCGATCAAAGCACTCTTTCGGTCGTAGGAAATACGCTTCCGTAGTTTCATCTTTTCCTTGAGTACATTGCCGAACTTTGTGAATGTCCAACGTGCGTGGAAAAACTGTCTTCAAGGCTTTGACTATTTTTTCGACTTTCTTTGTGTAGTCGTTGTTGCTCGGATCGTCGTAGTTGATGTGTTTCAGACGTGAATCTTCTGGCCACTTGTCTGACACTTTAGCCATTTGCACTGGTCCATATTTCAAAACCATCAATCTCCACAGTTCATTAAGAGTCGGTCTGAATTCTCTGCAGAAAACAGCTAAATCAGCACCCAGTTTTGCCCCACCTGTTTCGATATTTGGCAGGTGTGCAGAAGCTTGTTTCAGGTCCTCCTGGGTCCATGGTCGCATTACCAGAACCGCTCCTTCTGGTCCTGCTACTTCGAGCATCGGTGCCTGAAGATTTAGGAGACTTTCGTCGTCACCGTCGCTTTCACGCTTTACCTCAGTTTCTGAATCATCAGACTGGTGTCTGTTGCGATTCCGCGGGTACGGTTGCTGCCCTCGACGCCGTTTACCCGTTGACCTGGTCGAACTTTGGCTGAGTTTTCTTGTCGCATTTCTTTGTGAGTGCAAAGTTAAATCTTTCAGGTTTGTGCTTAGCAGTTCTTCCAGCTCTTTGCTGCATCTTTTCCCCCTTTCTTCATTATACGCTGTCCCAGAGCGCGTCGTCGATATTGTCTTTGTCTCTTTCTCTGACGGAGTATATCTGGGTGGTTGACCAGCTGGTGCGCTGGCTTGCGCTCCGGATGGTGCACTGGTTTGTGGTCTTCCTGCAGCAGCTCCGCTTTGACCAGGATTGAGAGCAGGTGGGCGATGAGCCGGATAACCCCCGTCTTCCACCATCATTCTCATAAATTGACCAAAAAAGGGAGAAGAAGAGTCAGCAATATCAGAACAGTCATTTTTAAGATTCTGTAATGCTTTCTTTGATGCTTCCTTTCTTTGTTGATCAGAGTATAATGGTGCAATGGCACGACAGACTTGTTTTTGTTGTCTGCGTGTTGCCTCTTCTAACCATTTTACTATGATTTCACCACATTTCTTGTACTGGTCTTTGTCTTTTTTCTTGACAATATGAGTCACCCAATTGTGACACGCTTAAACCCCCATTAAACCCATATTGGTTTTTTAAAAACGGCACATAAGCATGGTACCAAGTTCCCATTATTTTATCCATGACTTTATATGAGCCCTTAGAAAAATCAACCTGTTCCTCCTCTCTTTTTGAATTTTCATTACCCATTAGTGCTTATATTTCTTTTACTCATCAGTGTTTATATTTGCGTATTTAAATCTTTCCCCCGCGTGGTCACCACGCACTATTTTCACTGTATTAATTATTTCCCCCGCGTGGCCACCACGCACCTGCCTATATTCGTCAATATAGGACTTTCATACTGCCTGCATCCGTCGATGCAGGTCTTTCCCAAACAAGTGCCTATGTACTGTTCGAAAATTACTATCAGGCTTATTTCAAACAGGCACTTATCTGGTTTTTGAGAAATTACTATCAGGCTTATCTCAAACTCTGGCCCTTTTGGGAAAATAATTAATACATGGCATTCGAGAAATTACTTTCAGGCTTATTCTCAAACCCTGTTTGGAAATTACTTTCAGGCTTATTCCAAAGCTTCTGACCCTTCTAGGAAAAATATTCAATACGCAAATAATTTTCTTATTTACCACGTAAATAATTTTCTCTCACCGTCTCTTGGTGCTTTTTCTCATTCGGGATCGCGTCCACCTAGGCCTCCCGTGGTGTCCACAATTCTCCCGTCCCTCAAAGATGGGGGTTGGAGCCACAGACTTCTTGTCTTTGGGATGATCAGTCAATCGCTTCTTCCACGGAGGTCATCAGTTTCGCGATCCCATCCTCGTCGCCATTTGTCGTGGAAATAATTCTATTCGAAAAGTTAGGAGGAAGGAGACAAGTGGAAACCTTGGAAAAGTCAAAGTATCAAACGTTTTATTTCTTGCAAGAAAGGCAGTTCACACACAGACAGAGTCTGACATGAGAAGGGCAAAGGGCTGATCCCTTTCACCCCGTTATATACCCTAACACATCCTGAGTAGGCTGCATCTGTTTCAGAAGATTGCCTCTGTAACCTTAAAAGGAAACATGTTTGTTCAAGATCTCTTGTTGGACATAAATTCGTCTAGACAGAACAATGACATCTTCGTTAAGATTTCCTGTTTTTAGCTACTGCTCAATTCCTGGTTTTTAGCTATTGCTCAAATTCATACTTTTTGCCTATCTCTGGCTTGATAAAAAAAAACTGCACACACACACATTTTACACTTGAAGCAGACAATAGGTCACTTGGAGTACACATTCTCCCTTTGCTACTTGGGTTTTTGTCACACATACATTTTGTTCCAGAGAGCTTATTTTAACTTATGCATTTCTAACAGCTTGATTATATCTTTAATAATGTCCTTTTGCTTATATGAACATCTTCCTTTAAATGCTTATTAGTACATAAATCCTCAATGTTAATAAAAGTTGCACACATCTAAAAGATAAAAGAACACATCTAAAAGATAAAAGAACATATCTAAATATAAAATTTCCATTACAAATAGTATACAAAAAATAAAATAGATAAGTAAAACTATGAAAAATATCTAAAATTAAAAGCAAACAGTGCATGAATATTTTTTTTTATTTTATATTATGTTTCTGTAACAAAATGTTATACTTTTTTTGGTAGCATGTTTCCATAATAAAATACTCTATTACAGAAACATGCTACAAAAAAACATTATTTACAAAAAATTAAATGGATAAAACAAAATAGATGAGTAAAACAATACAAAATGTCAAATTAAAACAAAAAGTGCATGAATTATAAATAATATAATTGAAAAAATGATAATATAATAATATATATATATATATATATATATATATATATATATATATATATATATTATACAGACAGATAGATTGTGTCTAGATTGTAGAATTGAATGTCAAGTCAACTTCATTGCATTTTTCGATACATTCTTGAACTCTAGTCCTAAAACATGTTCCTGTCGTGTGTTCTTTAGGTGGATGGAGGTGATCCGCAGTGCAACGTGCTCGTCCAATCACATCCGCTCCTTCAGCCGCAAAGATCCACATCCCTACTGACCAAAGACACACACACACACACACACACACAGGACGTCAGGTTCTCAATCAGGTTCTCCCAACACACACTAACATATTTCTTATGGCAGCGGGTTTGAATGGGAATTGTTTCGTGTGCTATATCGTCGTTTCACTTTATAGAAAAAATCAGCCTTTGAATGGGTTCAGATGTGAAGTTTTGTGAGTACATGAGAATATCGAGGTCAGTGGAGAAGTCCAGAAAATACTACATCTCACGATGGACAGATCCGCAGGTAAAAGTCAAACACTTCCAGTTTTAAATGTGCAGAAAGACACGATATCTTAATTAGGAAACAACAGTCCTTGATCATGAAATGCAAGTCATTTGTGTAAATTGTTCGTAAAATTCACAAGAATGCTTTTAGGAATGTTTCTTAAAAAATTGTATTGAATGCAAGGGGTATATGTGATGATTTATTCTGAACGATGTTTTTGCGAATGTTTTATTGATTTGTACGTGACCGTTTACGTGCGAGTGCTTTTATATATGGTTTATTGGGTGCTATTGTGTACGTGAGACCGGTTTTATTGAATTGAATGCAATGGTTTACTCTGAGAACTGTTTTTACGAACAATTTACACATGAAATTCTTCTCCTTGTGTTTCGTGAACTAAATGCCTGTAAACTGAAAGTTAACTGAAATAATTGTCAATGAAATGTTTAATCTTGGGACAGTTTTTAACTGGAGTAACAGCACAGCTTTTAATAATGATGTTTATGAAGAATTGACAGCGCCTGTCTACATTTCAGTAAAAAAAGACAAAAAAACACAAAAAACTGGCGAAAGATGTTCAGGTCATATTTCACCCCGAAATCCAAAGGAAAAAAAATTAAGCTTTTTGTTTGCAAGAAGAAAATAAAGCCTATTTTTAGGACCATTAAGTTAAATTTTTATTGCATTTTCCTGACAATTTGCCCTGAAATTTGCATTATAATATATATATATATATATATATATATATATATATATATATATATATATATACACATACATACAATAGCTAGTTTAATTGGGTAAATGTGTTGTTGAATTTATACTGCTTTTTATTCAAATAAAACTCACTGATTTTCATTACTATATTACATTAGGAATTTGGGGAAAACCGTGTCATGAAAAATCTTATTGCTCCTAAAAATATGCGAGTTGAGTTTTTGGGTGAAGTGACCCGGTCTATGCACAAGCTGGATTTGTAATGTTTTAGGTGCATCATCTCTGCTGGCCTGAGACTTCCAAACTTTCTTTTGTAGGATGACGTTTTTATACAAGTTTTGATACTAACTGTGAACCACTCCACACTCGTTTATGAGGGAACGCCACACAATCCCTCATCGTTAGCCATTATTCTGTCATGGTGCAAGAAAAGAAAAGTCTTTCTCTGAAGGAAGCAGCTGCCTTTTGTCTAAATGCTTGAGTGCCAAAATTATTCTTTAATCCTTTTTTTAAGCATTTTAATGATTTCTTAATGCATATAAATATATATATATTAAAAAACCCAATATGGATTATGTTGGCAGATATGTATGTTTGACAGTGCGTGAATATGTTCAGAATAAACAAATCCATATATATATATATGGCATGTGCTGCATTTGTTGTCATTTACATTGATTTTCTAAAACAACAAAAATGAAAACATTTTGAATTTATTGATTTTATTTTTAAAGTGCAATTTAGAAAACTCATCTACAGCATATGTACAGAATGGATACACCTGATATCTAGATATTCAATATACAGTGCTGCTCAACTATCATATTTATATACCACAGCATTAAAGTAATAATGCCATGATCTGATACCACATTAACACCCAGGGTGCAAAATAAACACTTGCCAAGTGCCTAAAATTAAACATGGGCTTTCAGTAGCCTACTAAATTAACTTAATTATCAGATACTGCCAGTGATGGTTTTAAGTGTAAACGTAAAACACACAGATTTAAATGACAAAGTCTACAGAAATGATCACATCTTCTAATAACATTTTACATAGCGGCTAATATACAGTACCGCAATAAGTTGATTTAGATTTCAGGACTTTGTTTTCTCCCCCCAAATTTGTATGTGGTAATTTTTTATTAATTAGCTAAAATATCTCGAAGCAAAGTTGCCACGTCACCATGTGAAACTCTGTTGTGACTGGAAGATTGCCTGAGAAATGTGAATGTATGATGACCAAAACCACTCAAAAACTAATATATTACGTAATAGCCTACATTTTCTTCCTTAAAACCCCCCGAACATTTAAAAAATATATTTTTCGCTAAATAATCTAACTGTCATAACGGAACAAAAAATATATAAAAAAAAACAAAACAATGCTCTACACCATGGATGGGCAACTCCGGTCCTCGAGGGCCACTGTCCTGCAGAGTTTAGCTCAAACCCTAATTAAACACACCTGAACTAGCTAATCAATGTTTTCAGGATTACAAAAAAATAACTTTTGTCATGGTTGGAGCTAAACTCTGCAGGACAGTGGCCCTCGAGGACCGGAGTTGCCCATCCCTGCTCTACACGCTCTCTTTGTTGTAAAATGCTAATTAAATGCAGGTGACACTGGCAGGTGTGGTAAACCCCTGGTAAATGTTACTCAGGGCATCTGTCTTCAAGACACACATAGTGCAGCCCGTGATCACCGTAAGCCTCATAACTCTCATATGTTGGTTTTTGGAGCCACCCAGGTTCATATGTGTCTGTGCTGTACACAAAGGCCTCGAGGCAACTTCCAGCCTTCGGTGTGTGTTCTCCTCCACCGGGCCCGTCCTGCACCTCCGGCCCGTCCTGCACCTCCAGCCCGTCCTGCACCACCGGCCCGTCCTGCACCTCCAGCCCGTCCTGCACCTCCGGCCCGTCCTGCACCACCGGCCCGTCCTGCACCTCCAGCCCGTCCTGCACCACCGGCCCGTCCTGCACCTCCAGCCCGTCCTGCACCTCCAGCCCGTCCTGCACCTCCAGCCCGTCCTGCACCACCGGCCCGTCCTGCACCACCGGCCCGTCCTGCACCTCCAGCCGGATGAGTCTGCGCTGGTACTTCTTTGGACAATTTTCTAACCGGTCCAGGAACTCCAGCATCTTCTGGTCCACGCTGTAGATCTCTCCATGAACGTGCTGACCCGTCCCGGGGACGTTCAGGAGGAAGGGGATGTTGTATTTGGTTGCGATCACGAGCGGGTATCGGTCAACGGTGCGAGCGTAAGCCACGAACTCGGCCTGACCGTTGGCATGATCCATCATCCTGAAGTAGTTGGGCTGGTCTTTCTTTAGCGTCCCGTACACGAACACTTTAGCCATGTGCACCGCGGGAAAGACGCTAGATGACCTGTGCCTGTGGGTGAAAGAGATGACACTTCATTATGTTTCAAAATCCATATATAAATGTATTATAAATGATTTTGGTTTTTTTTTTCGGATTGGTTACCCATAGATCTGTGGGGAAGACAAATAAACTGAACTTGAATGACATATTTTATATTCCTAGCAATTAAAGGTGACCTATTATGCTGCTTTTTACAAGATGTAATATAACTCATGTAATCTCCAGAGTGTGTCTGTGAAGTTTCAGCTCAAATTACGTTATTGTTGTTTTTCCTGCAGTCGGGTTAATAAAACTGAGTTGCAATTGCAATTTATATCTGTTGTTTTTCTTGGTAACATAATAAAATACAGTGCTTATAGAAAATCTTACAGTGAATTTTAGTAAAAAAACAACTACTCATATGTTAAGCTGTATTTGTCCCTTCAACCCCGTTACCATCTTCAAGCCTGTTACCCTAGTCTCAACCCCGTCACAACTACATTTTTATGATTTTTTTTTTACGTTTATGAAAAAGTAAATTATTGTTTGTTGAACTCAGTCTGAAATGTTCAGAACAATCATAAGAATACTGATTTTAGTTCAAATTCTGAAGTTAAGCCACATCTGTGATCAAAATTGATGAGGTTGCTGTCACAAAAAGTGCCCATTTTAGGCTTTAGTATAGCATAAGTGTGAAATGATATGTACATTTTACATTTGCAATTACTGAATTAGTGTGAGGGACATCTGACTAATAGGAAAATGTCGATTTCATTACAAATATATTTTATAATTATATTCAGAGAGCTCCCATATTATCCATAACGGGGTTGAAGACTAATAGCGCCCATATCTTAAAATAATTACCAATAATAAAAAGTATTTAATGCCTGAGGTGGGAAAATATGTTTTTCTGGAAGTTAAATATGTCATTAATGTTGTGGGGTGTTCAGAAAAGTAATACATGTTGGTAAAAAATCCAAAAATGTGTAAGTCCAAATCGTACCGGTTTCGTGGAATGACTCAAATAACCCCCTTTGAGTGGAAGCAAAAACAAGCTGTTTTCATGTGTGTCTCTTTAAATGCAAATGAGCTTCTACTCCCCGTCCCCTTTCCAAAAGAGGGCGGAGCCTTTACAGCTCCTACATCGGATACTCTACCAAAAACTAAAACATATGTTTGGTTTTGACGTGGCATTGCAGTTCTTCATCATCATGAAAGTTTATTATCCTGACCTGCATGCGTTTTAAAGTCAAATCAGTCTAAAGTTCTGATGTGTTGTTTTCTGAGCGCACACAGAAAACTGCCATGTCAGATGGCTGTCTGGGAATGTAAACAGCTGTGAAAGAATCTGCATGTGCATATTAGATCTGTGTATTAAAGTGACAGCAGCGTAATATACAGGTCCTACTGCTATTTGCTGCTAATATGAATCAAATAACAAAAGAAAAACATAAAATCCCTCACTTCTCTTGACTGAATAGCTTTAAAAAGAATACATTTCTTTCTTGAACGCTGCTGAATAGTTGAAATAAAGTCGTTATTTTTGTTTGTTTTTGCGCACAAAAAGTATTCTCGTCGTTTGATAAACTTAAGATTGAGCCACTGTAGTCACTTGGACTATTTTAACGATGTCTTTAATAACTTTTCGGGGAACAAGTGTCAATCACTTAAGAAGCCTATGGAGGAGTGATCCAGCTCTCAGATTTCATCAAAAATATCTTAATTCGTGTTCCGAAGATGAACGAAGGTCTTACGGGGTTGAACAACATGAAGGTGAGTAAATACTGACAGAATATTCACTTTTGGGTGAACTATCCCTTTAAATGCTCTGGCGAAGAGATAACATGGCAGACTGTGCAGTGTGCACTGCTCACTTGGGGGAGGAGCTAAGCTAATAGGGCGGAGTCCGTCAGCAGTCATGGGCGGGGCCTGTGTAATCTGACGTCACACTGCATAGACCAGTGTTTCCCAACCACGTGGAAAATTATAAAATTCAAAAAAATAAGTAAAAAAATCAATGCTACAAATATAAGATTATATCATCCCGCTGTCGGGCTGAAACCTTGTATCTCGATATTTCATTATGGTTTTATAAAAGTAATGCTATTGGTCATTCTCTTCTTCTTTGAAGAGACGGTGCCAACTCCTGTGAAGACTTCAGATGAATAAATGTCAATCATTTGTTAACAAACAAGTATTCATTACTTCAATGAGCTCATTGTTTCTGCCTTTAATTATTATTACATTGTTTAACGTAATACATTTTTAGCTAACTGTGATTGGTACATGTACATTTCTGAAATACATAACTTCGACAGTTACCTCTGATAACAGATCAAGGTTGTGACTAAACCATTGTCTCCTCAAACTGTCAACTCCACCCCGCCTCCATTTCGAATGTACCGCGCACAGTTTGGAGAGATCTCTGTTTGTTTGCAATGCAAGTAATGAACTGATGGTTGCGTAAGTACAGTGTTTTTTTACTCAAGAAACACTATGTCCATAAAGGCTGAAATTGAACAAGACACCCAAAGTACTTTTTATTTAATTCTCTAGTACTCTTAGTAAAAGAGAAGAAAACGAACAGGAGTTGTGAGACTTTCATGGTCTCCGTGAATTGGAGCGTGTCTCAAAAATGAACTGAAAAACAGCGTATAGACTAGCCTCACAGACATGAGAAATATATCCATATAAAGCTTGAAATGTCAACCAAAGAAAAAAATCGAATCGAAAGCAAATACGGTACCATCTGATTATGTAATCCTGTCCGTATGAAAGGCGCATCTATGTTACAGCGGAGATGTATGGAGATATGTTTGCAGCCTACACTGATTTAGAAAACACTAGTTTATTAATAATTAAAATGCTTTGTTATTTTTTCAGACACATTTATTATCATTAGCCTAGCCTACTTTTGCGGCAAGATTTATGCATGCGCTTGAGCGCGGAATAGGCTATAGCCTATATATGCACCTAGGATTGAATATAAACGTGCTATTAGTCCTAATTGCTTGAATGACTACTAGTCTAGAAAAATCTTTAGTCTATGGCAACTCTAATCAATAGCCTACATTTAATAGTTATTTAATTAGTAATCCAGCTCTTTACATTAAATTAGTCGAGTTAGCATAATTGATAAAATAATAAAATAAAGTTTAAATTAAAATGCTAACCATATATTTCTATAGCATTGCTTATTCCACCACAAGGACTGTTTGTAAGGTGGCAATCCGTTATGAAGATGTTTGTATTGTAGGCTATTGTATCTTCTGTTATAAAGACGAAGATTGACATTTCGTTAATTTAAAAAGAAATAAGAACATGTTGTAAAAAATAAACAACTTAGGCTATGTTCTGTTAGATGTGTTATGACTACTTTTTGTTTAATTATATCTCTAGGTAAATAAATCTTATATTAATATATTATATGGAAAAAACAAAACTTATAGGCCTATATAAAATATATTTAAAATAAGGGCCTCACTGATTAATTTTGCCTGGGCCTCCTATTTGCTTTTAAACTTATAAGTATGGTAAAGACGCTATAGGCTATACATTTTATGTGGATAAAGGCATATTTTGTACATGACTACACATGTCCTTATAAGGCCAAAAAATATGTATTTTTAAAGACATAACATCTCGTTATTACGAAAAAATATGTAGTTAAAACGACATAAGATCTCGTTATACGACGCAATTGAGTGGAAAAATAATATAGGCTATGTGGCAGCAGTGCGTCACCGTATAAGCGCAAGTTTCACATAAAAAAAAAAGGTTGGGAAACACTGGCAAGGTGGTTGTAATGTGAACATACAATATAGACACACCGTTATGTTCAAACACCATGTAAAAGTGATTTTTGCACAATTTTCAGTTCAAACAAGGTTGATCACATAATAAAAGCATGCAAAAAGCATATGGATGTTTAATAAAGCCTAGTTCACACTACATGATTTTAAAACATCGGGCTGAACTGTGCGGTTCACACTACATGACTAGCTGAGAAATCAGGAGTGTTCAAGTTGTTAAGCTGTTCACACCACACGACACAACGTGATTGATCCGCAACAGGAGGTAACTCACTACACGAGTTAACAACTCTGTCACCCAACGATTCTATCTTGTATACAAATCTATCTGTCTAATGTCTATCTTGACGCGAAACAGCACGCGCGCCAAGCGAAGAAGAACACAACACGCGAATATGGACGTCAGACAGAAACTAGTGGTGCAAACTGTTTGCGCGATGATTTGCTCTGAGAAAAAAACGCAAAAAAAGAAAAAAAAAAAGAGTACGGGCGAAAGAGTGGATGTGCATACGCGAACAGCAGGTCTGTGCTACAGAGAGAGTTGGAGGTGAGTACAGCATGTTTATATCGGAGATGTAGCTGCATGTTTATGTTTGGCTGACAGCAAAAATTGCGTATTTACCCTACGTATTTATTTACTTGCTCTGATTGGCTGTTGCTCATGACATCAGTGAGATTGAGTCGTGCGACAGCTCTGGATATCTAGCATGCTAGATATTTTTCTAGGCTCGGCGACGCGTCTGCGAGCTTCTTTGATGCGTTGTTGGCTCTTACTAACAGATTGGCGAGCGTTCATCGCCCGCTAATCCCCCGCGATTTGCACGCGATAACACCCTGACCTGTCGGCGAGGTCAACGATTTGCAAATCGGGCTTAAAATCATGTAGTGTGAACTAGGCTTAAGATGACGCACAGAAAGTAACAAAAACTTGAAAGGAAAGGGAGTTTTATCCTATAGTAGGGAAACTGGTTAAAGAAATTGATGTTTTCAATAATAGATTTATTTTTTCTACGTGAAAATGTCAAATGTTTCAATTTGTCCGTTGTGGTAGGCTACAATGTTGCCTTTTGATGCAACACACTTTTAAAATTTTAATTAAAAAATAATTAATCTAACTTGTAACTTCCTTACAAATATAATATTTGTATTCCAACAGTCACAAAAACTTGAAAGGAAAGGGAGGTTTATCCTATAGTAGGGAAACCAAGTTGTCATATGTCCATTTAAAACTGAAGATGATCAGACATTACCGCAGTTTAGATGAAAACTGAACAACAATCCTTATGATATGATGATGCATTCATACAAAATGCAGGCTATCTCATATAAAACACTTCACCACCTTCTGCATCCAATAAACATCTAAACGAGAAAATAATGTCTTTCTTACCGAAATAAACCGAACGGGGTTGAAGGGACAAATACAGCTTAACATAACCTTTCATTTACACAGATCAAAGAAACTGTGATTTTGATCAACCTTTGGAGGAACCGGTTTATCAACTGAACTGAACAAACTGATAGCCTAAGCGTGATTTTTTTTCCCAAACCACTTCAGCGGTGTTTTCGCTACTTCCGCATTCCAAATGAAGATGATGAAATGACGTGTCACATGGCGATGGGCGGGGTTTGTTTTAAAGAAACTTTCTATTTGTATTTCAAACAGTAGAAATTACATGGACATATAAACACATAGACGCCTCATTGCTGCGATATGTCAACGAGTTCGCCATATTCATGTCTATGACAAATCAGATTCTATCAATGTCTATGACACATTAGATCAAAAGAAACGGAGCATATTAGTACTACTACCCCAGCTTACACAAATACGTAACTGTTACGTCGTGTGTTAGCTGGGACTTCTATTATTAAAATGTTACAATATTAATATTTTTGAAATATTAAAACTTACTACACTAAACAATATTAAAACCAAAAATATTAAAACTTACTAAAATTAAAATATATTTGAATACACTTCAATTAACTCTGAATTACTAGGCTATTAATAATATGTAATTATTCAATACAAATATTGTGTTTTGTAAGAAAATATATTTACTAATACTGCTAATTATTAATTTAAATTATAAAATGTTTTACTTTACAATTTTATTTGTAAAGGTTTACTATACAGACAGACAAGATATAGGCCTAGGCCTAGTACTGTATAGTAGTCAGATTTGTCAAACTACACACAGTAATAAATGACAATGAATTTTTAACACTGTTCGTGTTTAAAATGTCATATTAGACCGATAATATAACATTTTTGACACGCGTGAATATGAATTAACATTTTTTGTGTGTGCTTTAAGATAAAATTATCCATGAAATGTGAAGAGTAAAATATTTTTATTAATAAGAGGTCAAACAAGCCCATCAGAAACCCAGATGAATATTTCTATTAAATGATTTGACTCTCATTAATGTTGTAGACGCCGCGGGACATTTACGGCGCATTGGAGATGTGCTCATTTTCATAAAAGTCATAGAGCTTGAAAAAGATGGACAGAGCGCATTACATGACGAAACGGCTGACGGTGCAAAACATCACAGGAGTTCAATGAGCCGTTTACTGTATGATCCACTGATTTATTCATGTATATACAGTATGCTGCATATGATGAGGAATATTCGGTCACTCACCTCATAAACACACTGTTTGAGGTCCAAAAGACGGAGACCACAGTGAACATCTGGGATTTTCACCCAGTTAAACCTGGAAATCATAAATGCTTTTTTGAGCAGCAAATTATCATATTAGAGTGATTTCTGAAGGACACTGAAGACTGGAGTAATGATGCGGAAAATTCAGTTTTGATCACAGGATATAAATTACATTTTAACATGTATTCTCATAGAAAACAGTTATTTTAAATTGTAATAATATTTCACTATTTTTACTGTATTTTTGATCAAATAAACAGCCTACAAAAGAAACGCATGTGTATAGGCCTACTGTCATGCCTCAGATGAAGAGATGTGTTTGTTTGGTGTGATATAGTGTTTCTGGAGGATCTGGATGTGTCAGTCAGGCAGTGGCGCAAAAAGTGGGTATTCATAAAAGTACAATGAAGGAGCCAAATTTAAAAAAAAAAGTTTTAGCAGATTCCGTTGTCCATTGTACTCACTGACCTACAAATCTGCATGCAGACACCCAACTTTGCACATTCATTTATAGATTTGACACAAGTCCTGACCCTGGAGGATCATGTTCTGCAGAGTTCAGCTCCAACCAGTTCCAACACACTTTCCTGGACATTTCTAGATATTCTGAAGAACTTGCTTAGCTGGTTCAGGTGTGTTTAACTAGCCTAGCTAAACTTTGCAGGACATTTGCCTTGACATTTGCTTGATACATTAATTGAATGTGATTTATTAACAGCTAGTACATCTTAAAATATAGAGCTCATGACAAATAAAAGTTCCAGTTGGACAAACATTAAATGCAAAAACCAGTGTGAAAAATAAAAAATAGAGCCAAAATCCCCCCAAAAAATTCGTTTTTTAAACTAAACAAACAAACAAACAAAAAAAAAAAAAAAAAAAAAACGAATAAACGAGCTGGTTTTAATTTCTCGTTATTCCATTCCAAAGAGGAAATGAAATGATCAAAAAGTACACGGACCTGTTACGGGGCGTTCACTCAAATACACAATGTTAGACGTATATTAACACAAATGCTAAAATAAACCACATACAACACTAAACAATGAAACCACATTTTGCTCTAAAATGAATAATATCAAACACATAGGCTATAAAATAACTAATATGTCATTTAGGGGAAATAGGCTAATATTGGCTTAAATGCGGAAGTCGGCAGATCACTCACCTTGATCAACGTTTATCACAAATTCACCAAATCCACCGCCGTTTCTATCAAGTAGTTACATGTAAATTCGTATCTAGCTTTTATGAAGGTTTCCATGAAACACCTTGCATTTGATCGATTCTGGCTGTTTAAAGGACAAGTTCAGTATTTTACACTTAAAGCCCTGTTTTAAGATCGTTTCTGATGAAATAGAACGGTTAAGATTGAAATTTGGACAAATGCTGCTGTCCCGAGAATTTTAGGTTTCTGTGTTAGCACCCCCCCACCTTCACAATGGTTTCATATGTGGTACTGGAAGAATCATTCATAAAACGCATTAAACTTTAGTTTACAAAGACGTGAAACTCACCGAGTGGTCTGGGGTGTTCACATATGCTCACACAAAAATAGCTGCAAAAGATGCATGCTTCCGGCTGCCGTTGCTGTTCCATCAGCAGCTGTTGCTTAAAGTCCCTACTGTGGGAGTATGGGGTGAGGGGATCCCTTCTCAGGGCTATCCAATCCCTGTACATCCAAAGCAAGAGCTGTGTCCGAGTACTCGGCAGTAAGTCAGACTCTTTCCAGGTGAGGGTTGGCCTTCGCCAGGGCTGCGCTTTGTCACCAATGCTGTTTGTGATATTCATGGACAGGATGTCAAGGCGTAGTCGTGGTGGAGAGGGGTTGCAGTTCGGTGGAATTGGGATCTCATCACTGCTTTTTGTTGATGATGTGGTCCTGATGGCATCATCGGTCCGTGACCTTCAGCTCTCACTGGATCGGTTTGCAGCAGAGTTTGAAGCGGTTGGGATGAGGATTAGCAACTCTAAATCTGAGGCCATGGTTCTCAGCAGGAAACCGGTGGAGTGCCAACTCCAGGTAGGGAATGAGTCATTACCCCAAGTGAAGGAGTTCAAGTACCTCGGGGTCTTGTTCACGAGTGAGGGGAGACTGCAGCAGGAGATTGGCTGGAGAATCGGAGCAGCGGGGGCGGTATTGCACCGTAAGGCAAAGCTCTCGATCTACCGGTCAATTTTCGTTCCTACCCTCACCTATGGTCATGAAGGCTGGGTCATGACCGAAAGAACGAGATCGCGGGTACAAATGGGCCGAAATGGGTTTCCTCAGGCGGGTGGCTGGTGTCTCCCTTAGAGATAGGGTGAGAAGCTCAGCCATCCGCGAGGAGCTCAGATAGAGCCGCCGCTCCTTTGCGTCGAAAGGAGCCAGTTAAGGTGGTTTGGGCATCTGATAAGGATGCCTCCCTAGGGAGGTGTTCCAGGCACGTCCAGCTGGGAGGAGACCTCGAGAGAGATAATATCTCCAGACTGGAGACCCCGACCCCGGATAAGCGGATGAAGATGGATGGATGGATGGTAACTGTAAAGATTTTACAATGTTTACACTGAAAAACACCTAAAACTAGATCACTGGAACATTTCATTTACTTATCATAGCTCAAAATCATGTATTTCTCAAAGTGTATACACATATCTTACCCCTAACTGCACAATTATCAACACCACTGAATATAGTTGGTTTGATTGTATGTTTTTTTATATGTTTTACTTTAAAATATGTGTAGTGGTGGAAATGACATGGCATGGCGGAAGAGAAAGTGTTTGGCGGAAATGACAGAGATAGGCAACTTCCAATTAAAAACTATTTTTCTACTGCTCTATGTGGTGAACCAGAGCTAATCAATAAGCAACAGCATTACTGAACAAAAACATATAATCAATATTTTTAAATGAAAAACAATCAAAAAAAATGAAAAAACATGAATATGTGTTAAAAATCAACAAATAATTTCTTCACTTTTCTACATGCTGAACTAGGACAAACTAGAGCAAACCTTTTTTGTCATCATTACCTTAATATAACCCTAATATAACCAGTTGAATATAATGTTGAAACAGATAAAATAGGAAATCGAAAACCTATATGCTTATATGCATATGATGAACCAGAGCAAACACTGAGGTGAGGTGTTTCACTGATATCTTCTGCATTAACACTCATGTTGTCTGGTGATTGTGGTGCTGTTGTATGTGCCATAAAACTATTCACTGCTGAGACCATTTTCAATTTCCTACATCTGTTTTGTTGAGAAATTCGCCACTGTCTTCTCATTTTTCGATGTTCTCTTTTTGGCATTTCTGTCACAGATTTAACAACACTTTGTTGCTTTTTCTCCAGGTATCTTTCTCTGTTCTTCTTGAGGGACTCTGCATATTTAAGTGGATCTGGTTTTATTCTTTCTCTTTATGATCTTGACCTCTGTGCTGTGGTATTGCTTGCCATCTTAAAGAAAGGGCCAAGACATCATGTCAAACTTACTTATCTATTGTTCTCTTATTTACCAACAATAATAAATAATAAAATATTTCCTTACTACCTTAACTTAATTAATTGTTTAATGTTTATATGCCCCCCCCCCCTTCCCCTCTAAAATATCATGCTATGTTAGCCTGCTAATATTAGTTTTAGAGTTAGCATTAAATATACACAAATTACACATTATTAAATTAAATTTATCCAGTTATTTTTACGTCCATGTGAAATATGAACTGTTTGGAAATGATGACCAATAAACATACTCTCAGTTTTAGTCATGTTTACCTTGATTTTTCTTCTTTTCATTACCCCCTATAGAGGTCACCCTTTCACCCAGCCATGTGGAGTTTCTGTTGCTATGGTTACAAAGTATACAAACCTAAAACAATGATCCCAGGATTCTATTTTGTACAGTGTGGTGGAAATGACAGTGAACCCAAGGGACAAGGGTTCTACTTATGAAAAATATAGGATAATGTGAATAAATATTCCAATATAAAATATGTGTAATTGAAATAGACATTATTTTATCACTTATACTTGAAATCTACAGTATTTAAATATTTAATTTAGAATTAAGCGGGCTTGAAGGTACAAAGTCTGGCTTAGGGACAAAACCAATTAAAAGGCCTTATATTAAATAATAAAAAGAATGATTGAGCCATGATACATTTTTTATAAGTTCCCCTTAGGGTGAAGTAAGTGTGACAAACACAAAAAAGAAGAATTTTTTTTTTTAGATTTTATTTCATCCAGGGACAAGAAAAGTACCATAGCTAAAGCATCACCCATATATACCACAGCATTAAATTAATAATGCCATTTGATACCACATTAATACCCAAGGACAAGGTACAAAATGAACACTTGCCAAGAGCCAAAAATTAAAAATGGGCTTTCAGTCCTACATAAAATGTAAAGAAATGATCATATCTTCTAATAACATTTTACATAGCGGATATTATACAGTACCGTCAGAAGCTGATATATTTTATTATAATTTTTTTTCTGAATAGTAAATTAAATTCAGGTGACACTGGCAGGTGTGGTAAACCCCTGGTAATTGTTACTCAGGGCAACTGTCTTCAAGACACACATAGTGCAGCCCGTGATCACCGTAAGCCTCATAACTCTCATATGTTGGTTTTTGGAGCCACCCAGGTTCATATGTGTCTGTGCTGTACACAAAGGCCTCGACGCTACTTCCAGCCTCCAGTGTGTGTTCTCCTCCACCGGGCCCGTCCTGCACCTCCAGCCCGTCCTGCACCTCCAGCCCGTCCTGCACCACCGGTCCGTCCTGCACCACCGGCCCGTCCTGCACCTCCAGCCCGTCCTGCACCTCCAGCCCGTCCTGCACCACCGGCCCGTCCTGCACCTCCAGCCCGTCCTGCACCTCCAGCCCGTCCTGCACCTCCAGCCCGTCCTGCACCTCCAGCCCGTCCTGCACCTCCAGCCGGATGAGTCTGCGCTGGTACAACGATGGACACTTTTGAAACCGGTCCAGGAACTCCAGCATCTTCTGGTCCACGCTGTAGATCTCTCCATGAACGTGCTGACCCGTCCCGCGGACGTTCAGGAGGAAGGGGATGTTGTATTTGGTTGCGATCACAAACGGGTATCGGTCAACGGTGCGAGCGTAAGCCACGAACTCGGCCTGACCGTTGGCATGATCCATCATCCTGAAGTTGTTGGGCTGGCCTTTCTTTAGCGTCCCGTACACGAACACTTTAGCCATGTGCCCCGCGGGAAAGACACAAATAATGACCTGTGGGTGAAAGAGATGACACTTCATCATGATTCAAAATCCATTTATATTTGAAATGATTTTGGTTGTTTTTTTACTCAGTGATCTGTGGAGAACACAAATAAATTAAAGTAGAATGACATTTTATTTTCCTAGCAATTAAAGAGGATCTATTATGCCCCCTTTTTACAAGATGTAATACACGTCTCAGGTGTCCCAGCATATGTCTGTGAAGTTTCAGTTCAAATCAGATAAATTATTATATTTCTATCGGGCTCACGAGATATTGCAGTTCTTTTTCATTATGAAAGTTTATTATCTGCATGCGTTTTAACCCTCCATGTTACGTGTTGCCTCCAGGCAACAGTCTATTTAGTTTATTTTTAATAAAATAAACCTCTCAGGGGAGAAGAACTCAAATACTAATCAATGAAACTGCAAAAGAGTGGTCACATGACCCACATGTGTTCATTGTGTGTCTTGTTTCAGCACATGTGCACAGGTCACATGGCTCCATGTTTTCCCTAATGAAAAGTGCGTTTTTCACTAATTTGAATCCAGTTAATCACTCACAAAAAATATGAGTCACCTTCACTGGTAACGTAAAGAAGTATTTTCAAGAACTTTACATTATATATAATCAAATGTTTAAGAGGACATAAAAAAACTGTCGCCTCAAGGCAACATTGTACCACAATGGAATCGCATAAGGCCATACCGGTTTAATACAAATATATTATATTTGTAAGGAAAAGAGTTAGAATTATCTAAATATTTTTGCAATGCACTTATAAGAATAGTAACTCACATACTATATCTGCACATATTATGATCTGCACATTTTCTACAGCCCCTAAAAATTATAAAACACAACTGCCAGTTGATGAGGATGAGGAAGAGGAGTCATACTGTGATGAGGTTATAGTGACATATTGAATCATGCAGGGTGAATATGATTACTTAATGATCGTCAATTAGATGATTATTAATTTGATGATGCGATTGGACTTCAGTTCGGCCTTCAATACCATCATGCCTGATCTTCTCACAGCCAAACTGACCCAGCTCTCCATACCATCCTCGATCTGTCAGTGGATCTCCAGCAAGTGAAACTGGGGAAACTCACATCCAGGACTCTCACAATCAGCACTGGCTCCCTGTTCTCTCCCCACTGCTCTTCTCCCTGTACACTAATGACTGCACTTCTTAAGACCCCTCTGTCAAGCTCCTGAAATTTGCAGACGAAACCACTGTCATCGGTCTCATCCGAAACGGTGACGAGTCTGCTTACAGACTGAAGGCTGTCTGGTGCAGTTATAACAACCTTGAGCTCAAAACAGTGGAGATGATCGTGGACTTCAGGAGGAACAGCACTGTGGAAGCAGTGGAGTCATTCACTGGGCACTACCATCTCTCAGGACCTGAAGTGGGACAATGACTCCATTCTGAAAAAGGCCCAGCAGAGACTATAGGTGAGGTAGTTCAACCTGCCACTGATTCAGTTCTACTCAGCCGTCATTGAGTCCGTTTTATGCACTTCTATCACTGTCTGGTTTGGTTCAGCTATACTACAACGGACAGTCCGGACTGTGGAGAGGATTACTTCTACCCTGGTTAAAACCAGGCCCTTTTCAGTCGTAACTGAGTTAGGGTCTGGGGAAGGTTCATTGACGGCTCATTTCCAAAGCACTATGGAAGCACCAACGGACGTCGCTCAAATGCCTCTGGGCGCCATTGGAAAGACCTTAAAACCAATCAGATCGATCGTCATCTTGTAACGCCCGCCTCAACGTTTGTGATTGGTTCCTCGATTTGGAAAGATTGGAAATGAGCTTGAATGGGCTCTTCGCCAGACTAACTTGCAGAGCAAATCTAAATTTGCCGGAAGTTCGTCTGGGTTTTCCCAGGCTAGATTACTTCCAGAGTGAGGAAGAGCAGGTAAAGTCATCACAGATCCACTCACCCTGGACACAACACCTGTCTGAACTGTTACCGTCAAGACGGCAACTCAGATCACTGGCCACAAGAACATCTCGGCACAGGAACAGTGTCGTAAAGTAAAGTAGCGCACTTTATGTTGGGACCTGTCAAACACACATTGCCCGCTTACAGCTTGTACAAAATGCTGCTGCAAGGTTGTTGATGAATGGTGGGAAAACGGACCATGTTACTCCCTTCTTATCTTCTTTAGGCTGGCTACCAGTACATTCTAGGAAACAGTATAAGATTCTGATATTTCTTTAAAGCACTTCACGGAATGGCGCCAGAATATTTAGCTGAGTTTATTAAGCCCTACAGTGCGGGTGTAAGATTAAGATCAGCAAACAAGTTTCTTTTAACTGTTCCCCGTGTAGGCTACGTCTCAAAATGAAAGGTGAACGTGCTTTCTCTGTCGTGGGTCCTAGATTGTGGAATAATTTACCGTTGGATGTTAGATCCTCCATAAATTTAAATGTTTTTAAGGACCGCTTAAAATCGTATCTGTATTCTTCGGCTTTTTAGTACAGTAGTACATGGATGTTTTTGTGTTTTCTTACATGTCTGTTGGTTTCTTTTTATTGCAATGTACAGCACTTTGGAACTACAGTGGTAGTCTGTAAGGTGCTGTATAAATAAATAAACAAACAAACGAGAAAGAGATTAGTTACATTCAAGCTTTAAATGAATAATAAATAGATATAAATGAATAAATACATCTTATTCTTCAATATATACAAGTTTTGTGCAGCCCTATCATTTAAATTTTTGTATACTTAATTTAATTTTCTGAAAACATTTCTCATACTAAGTGGTTGATAATTGTTAGACCAATAATATACATTTTTGACATGTGTGATTATGAATGAACATGTTTTTTGAGTAAAACATTTGTATTTATAAGAGGTCAAACAAGCCCATCAGAAACCCAGATGAATATTTCTGTTAAAGGGGTGGTAAAACGCATTTTTTCAAAGGCTTGATTGTGTTTGTGGGGTGCACTGTAACACGTGTTCATGCTTCGTTTTTTTAAAAATTGCATTATTTTTCATATATTTTACCTTTATTCTGCTCTTGAACTGCTCTTCCCCTCCTTGTAAAAACGGTCTAATGGTTTCCTGGTTCTGTGAAGCCAGTCCCTCAAAACTACGTAATGGGCTCAGATTGGTTAGCTGGCCCAGTGTGTTGTGATTCGCTAACTGTCTAGTGCACGTTTCCTGGAAACATCACGCCCCGTACCTTTACCGGTAGTTTGTGCTTTGGTGTATTATAAACAATGGCATCAATAAAACCAATCGGATCCGGGGAAACGTTAGTGAAGATGATCGAGCAGAACCTGTTCAAGAACGGCTTTTAAACGACGTTTCAGAAAGGTTTGTTTTTTGTTGTTTGTTTTTTGTTGTTCTCTCATTACTTTTTAGATATGCTGTTATTTAATTGTACTAATTTCTATAGAATTACAAAAAAAAAAAGCTTCATAAACAAGAATTTCATATAATTGTTCTAACAAATTATACTACAGTCCTCAAAGGGATTTTTTTGAGTAAAGACTGCGGATCTATAGTGATCGTTTCTGACTGTATGCCACCGTTACTTTTGTATTTTTAGAACGATTGTAGACAAATATCTGTCGACAGAACTATTAACCCAAAACGAACACTAAACATTGGCTGCCAAATCAAACACAGAACCATTTTTAGCATGCCTGTAGATAAACAAGCATGTAGATAAATATAAAAGCTCTAATTAAAGAATAATTTACACTAATTCCAAGTTCGCTGTTGAGATTTAAAAAAAAGTTTGTAAAGTTAGGTGTTTGTCGGATAACGTTAAGTATGAATGAGCATTTAACAAACCAGCAGAGCCAAACAGCGTTTTAATTTGTTGACTTCCTTGCTACAACATACAACTAACAATACGAACTATTAAAGGAAAACACATCGACGAAAAATTAATCATACTTACAGGTTGTGGCTCGTAAACAACAGCTTCTGTTCTTAAAGTTGGAACTGCTCCATCTTTCAGCACAAGCCGTTGTGTGAATCCTGCATTGAACTCGCCACGATTGTGGAAGCTTTCCTCCGTAACATGTGCAGCAAAAGAGCGAGATTTGGGTCATAATTATGAGGAACGAGTTAAAAATAAATTTTAACCATTTATCCCTAACTCCATCATCCCTAGGAAGGCTGAACAAAGCGGACCTGCAATCCGTATGTAAAGAGAACCAACATACTTTAGTGAAAGAACATAGTTCGTGTCTGGACAGTGTTGTGTGAGGGGAAAAAAATCACAGGACAGTTTAATCACTTTTGTAGTAGCCTAGGCTGGCTCCATTTATCATCAAAACAAAAATAAATGACAGATTAGGTGGGTGAGGGCGAGGCCGTTTCGACGGCATTGCGACAACTCATCTCCAAAACAGCAATATAAAATGGCCTTGCCCCGCTTATTAAGTATTCTCGGAGGAGGGGTTTATGTAAATTATGGGATATGCTGACGTCAGCATATCCCATGGAATGTCGTGTAGTCCAAAACCGGTCGTTTGCTGTAGTCCTTAGAAATTTATTTTTTTTAAAAGCAAATATCTTCCTTTGCTTTGAACTTTGAGCGCAGTAGCTTTGTAGATGTTGTTTATGCTCAAACAGCAACATTACACACTAACTAAAGTTAGAAAAGTGAAATCGTGCTTTACCACCCCTTTAAATGATTTGACTCTCATTAATGTTGTAGACGCTGTGGAACATTTAGCCTATGGCGCATTGGAGATTTGCTCATTTTCATAAAAGTCATAGAGCTTGAATAAGATGGACAGAGCGCATTACATGACTGTGCGTTCACACCAGACGCGAATTGAGCGTCAAATTCGCACATTCATTTATAGATTTGACACAAGTCCTGACCCTGGAGGATCATGTTCTGCAGAGTTCAGCTCCAACCAGTTCCAACACACTTTCCTGGACATTTCTAGATATTCTGAAGAACTTGCTTAGCTGGTTCAGGTGTGTTTAACTAGCCTAGCTAAACTTTGCAGGACATTTGCCTTGACATTTGCTTGATACATTAATTGAATGTGATTTATTAACAGATAGTACATGTTAAAATATAGAGCTCATGACAAATAAAAGCTCCAGATGGAGAAACATTAAATGCAAAAAAAAAAAAAAAAAGCCAAAATCTCATTTTTCGTTTTTTAAACAAAAAAAACAACAACAACATAATAATAATAATAAAAAAAAACATAAATAAAAGAATAAACGAGCAGGTTTTAATTTCTCGTTATTCCATTCCAAAGAGGAAATGAAATGATCAAAAAGTACACGGACCTGTTACGGGGCGTTCACTCAAATACACAATGTTAGACGTATATTAACACAAATGCTAAAATAAACCACATACAACGACAATGAAACCACGTTTTGCTCTAAAATGAAAAATATCAAACACATAATTAGGCTATAAAAGAACTAATATGTCAGGGGAAATAGGCTTAGTAATATTGGCCTAAATGCGGAAAATGCCTGTAAAACGTCTCGAGACCTGATCACTCACCTTGATCAACGTTTATCACAAATTCACAAAATCCACCGCCGTTTCTATCAAGTAGTTACACGTAAATTCGTATCTTAGCTTTTATGAAGGTTTTATGAAACACTTTGCATTTGATACTCAGTATAGAATCGATTCTGGTTGTTTAAATGTCGAAACAACCATTAACTTTCACGCGCCCAGAGTCCTGTTTCTAAACTCTCTCTCTCTCTCTCTCTCTCTCTCTCTCTCTCTCTCTCTCTCTCTCTCTCTCTCTCTCCATCCCTCTCTCTCTCCCTCTCAATCTCCATCCCTCTCTCTCCCTCTCCCTCCCTCTCTCTCTCTCTCCCTCTCCATCTCCATCCCTCTCTCTCCCTCTCCCTCTCTCTCTCTCCCTCCCTCCCTCTCTCTCTCTCTCTCCCTCTCCATCCCTCTCTCTCCCTCTCCATCTCCATCCCTCCCTCTCTCTCTCCCTCTCCATCTCCATCCCTCTCTCTCCCTCTCTCTCCCTCTCCCTCTCTCCCTCCCTC
>JAPDVR010000002.1:66207112-66257112 GCA_026230005.1 Gila orcuttii | reverse complement strand
TCAGGTGCTGGTAGAACTTCACAGCTCTTTTTTGGATAGTGATCAGTAAGGGATATTGTCCTAATTCAGCTCTGCACGAGTTGTTTGGTGTCGCTCTGTTTACTTTTAGAATGCTTTTACAAATTTGGGTATGCAGAGTTTAAATTTCCTCTTTTTCCCATTTTGAAAAATCTTGGGTTTTTAGAGGTCCCCATACCTCACTGCCGTACAGAGCAATTGGTTCAATTATTGCTTTTAGGATTTTTAGCCAGGTTTGAATTGGAATTTCATGTCGAATAGTATTTTTAATCATGTAGAAGACTCTCATCGCTTTTGCTTTCAGTTCATTCACAGCCAGATTAAAGTTCCCTGTTGAACTCAGTTTTAGACTGAGATACGTGTATTCGTGGGTGTGTTGGAGGACTTGGTTTCCTGCTCTGAAGATGTATTTATTTTCCCTACACCTGGATCTATTTTGAAAAATCATTATTTTGGTTTTTGCGAGGTTAATTTTGAGAGCCCACGTTTGACTGAATGTCTCTACGATGTCGAGGAGCTGTTGTAGTCCTTCTTTAGTTTGTGACAGAATGACTAAATCATCTGCAAAGAGGAGACATTTAACTTCTGATTCAGTCAGGGTCGGGCCGGAGGCAGGGGAATTATTTAATGCTTTGGCTAGTTCATTTATATATATGTTAAATAGAGTAGGGCTCAATGTGCAACCTTGTCTGACTCCTCTTTTTTGGGAGAAATATTCTGTTCGTTTATTCCCTATTTTTACAGCACATGTATTATTTTTATACATGGTGCTGATCAAATCAAATGTTTTCCCTCCAATCCCATTTTCCAATAGTTTTAGGAAGAGTCCTTCATGCCAGATCGAGTCAAAAACCTTCTCAAAGTCAATAAAGCAAGCGAAGACTTTGGATTTATTTTGGTATAAATGTTTATCAATGATCGTGTGAAGGGTGTATATGTGGTCAGATGTTCTGTGTTTGGGCAGAAATCCAATTTGACTTTTGTCCAGAATTTTGTGGGTTTTGAGAAAGTTCTGTAATCTTATATTAATAATCGAACAGAATATTTTCCCCAGGTTGCTATTGACACATATGCCTCTGTAATTGTTTGGCTCATATTTGTCTCCTTGTTTAAATATTGGTGTGATTAGGCCTTGGTTCCAGGTGTCGGGGAAATATCCTACTCTCAAAACAAGGTTGAATAATTTGATTATTGCGTTTTTGAATTTGTCGTTGGTGTATTTGATCATTTCATTTAATATTCCATCAATACCACATGCCTTGTTGGGTTTTAAGGCATGAAGTCTGTCTGTAAGTTCATTTATTGTGATTGGAAAATCCAGGGGGTTCTGATTGTCTTTAATGTTTTCTTTCAGGATTTATAATTTAGTTTTTAGTTCATTTCGAGCAGGATTTGTTTCAGTTGTTTTGTACAGATTTTCAAAGTGTGTCCTCCATATGTTCCCGTTTTGAATGGCCAGTTCTTCCTGGTGTGCTCTATAGAGTCTGTTCCAATTGTTCCAAAAGTTACTGGTATTTATTGATTCCTCCATTGCTTGAAATAGTTGTTCTGTGTGTTCTTCCTTTTTTACTCTTAGAGTTTGTTTGTACAGTCTAAGGGTTTCGTGATATTGATTGCGGAGTTCTTCATTGTCAGGATCTCTGTGTTTTTGATTTGAAAGATTTCTTACTGTTGTTCGGATATTTTTGCACTCACTGTCAAACCACATTTCTTTGGTGTTTTTTGGTTTCCTTTTTGATGATTTATTTTTCAAATTGCACATGGATGCTGATTGGTTGAATATTTGGATAATGTCACTAAGTGCCAGATTTATGCCTAATTTATTTTGTGAATATGTGTTCATTATGAATTTGTCCAATAATAATTTGATCGTTTTACTTTCTATTGCATTTTGGTAATTTTCTGTGCTGTTATTTGTCCACTTGTAGGGTGGTTGCAGCTTCAGTAAACTAGAGGGCTGTCTGTGTGATTCATTGCTATGAGTTTGTCTTAAATACAGTGTAATTTTGCAGTGGTCTGACAGAGGTGTTTGAGGACTGACTGTGAATGCCCTGAGATGCACTGGGTCAATGTCTGTGATGAAGTAATCTACAGTACTGTTACCCAGGAAAGAATTAAAGGTGTAACAACCAAAAGAGTCTCCCCGTATACGACCGTTCACTATATACAGGCCCAGTGATCGACAGAGCTCTAGGAGGCTTTTCCCACTTCTGTTTGTGTACTTGTCATAATTGTTTCTGAGGTGATATGAGGGCAGAGAGTGGCTGGTGTTTGTGATATATTTGTCTCCCTGTGTATTGACAAAGTCTGGTTCATTTCCAGTTCTGGTATTTAGATCGCCACACATTAACACATTCCCTTTTGTCTGGAAACGGCTGATCTCATCCTGCAGGATGGAGAAGGTTTCTTCATTATAATAGGGAGACTCAGCTGGGGGAAGGTATATAGCACACAAGAATATGTGATGGTCTGTGGAGACAATGTCTCTGTGGATTTTTAACCAGATGTTATTTTTTCCGATTTGTATGGCTGTGATTGAGTCTATGAGTTGTGCTCTATACCATATCAGCATTCCCCCTGACTCCCGGCCCTGAGTCACCCCTCTTAATTTCGTTGATGGTAAAACTATTTCCCTAAATCCAATTGGGCAGCCAGTGGACAAATCTCTTGTTTCCTGTAGTATTATAATGTCAGAATTCAGAATTTCTTTTTTAAAGTCCGAATGTTGGCTTTTGATACCAAAAACAGAGGACCTCAGTCCTTGAATATTCCAACATGTGACTTTCAGGGAATATGAGCTCATTAAATAATCACATTTGTTATTTCAAAACAAGACAGACATCAGTATATTGAATTAACAAATCTAGAAGAATATTATATAAAATATTATGATCCAAGAAATTAAGTTAAATGTATAAATTAGGTCAAATAAATATTAAAAAGATATCATATTCATATTATATATATATACATATATATATATATATATATATATATATATATATATATATATATATATATATATATATATATATATATATATATATATATACATAGGCTATATATACATATACATATACATACACACACACACACTATACACACACACATATATATATATATATATATATATATACACACACGTATATATATATTTTTTAAATAATACAAGGTTGTTTTTTTTATAATATGAGGTTTCTAAATATCTGATAAAATGAGTATAAAATAAACACATACACATGCATACTTTTTTTTTCAAGAATAGTAAATATGTTTCTAAGAATCTGATTTTAAAATAAGTAGAAATAAAACACTCACACATACACACATACACACTCATACATACATTTTCATTTTCTTTACTCACTTTTTTTTTGTTTGTTTTTTTTTTTGTTTTTGTGAGTCACTAACCCATGAGGTGTGAGCACAGCAGAGTCAGCATGTGCTGGATGTTTGTGAGGTCTCTGGATGGAGGACTGTGCTGGGGCTGCAGTGGGTCAGTGATCGGCTGGCTGGGGACTGTGCTGGGGCTGCAGTGGGTCAGTGATCGGCTGGCTGGGGACTGTGCTGGGGCTGCAGTGGGTCAGTGATCGGCTGGCTGGGGACTGTGCTGGGGCTGCAGTGGGTCAGTGATCGGCTGGCTGGGGACTGTGCTGGGGCTGCAGTGGGTCAGTGATCGGCTGGCTGGGGACTGTGCTGGGGCTGCAGTGGGTCAGTGATCGGCTGGCTGGGGACTGTGCTGGGGCTGCAGTGGGTCAGTGATCGGCTGGCTGTGGACTGTGCTGGGGCTGCAGTGGGTCAGTGATCGGCTGGCTGGGGACTGTGCTGGGGCTGCAGTGGGTCAGTGATCGGCTGGCTGGGGACTGTGCTGGGGCTGCAGTGGGTCAGTGATCGGCTGGCTGGGGACTGTGCTGGGGCTGCAGTGGGTCAGTGATCGGCTGGCTGTGGACTGTGCTGGGGCTGCAGTGGGTCAGTGATCGGCTGGCTGGGGACTGTGCTGGGGCTGCAGTGGGTCAGTGATCGGCTGGCTGGGGACTGTGCTGGGGCTGCAGTGGGTCAGTGATCGGCTGGCTGTGGACTGTGCTGGGGCTGCAGTGGGTCAGTGATCGGCTGGCTGCTTCAGCGTAGCTCCGGCTGTCCGGCTGCTGCTCCTGCTGATGGTCATGTGGATGAGAAGGCGGGGGGGGCTGCAGGCCTGGTCATGCGGTGTGTTCCAGGGGGGAACACAGAGCCTGTCGTGGGGTTCCTCCGGTCAGGGCTGAAGTGTTGGAGGGGGTGGTGTTTTGAGGGGTGTCCCTGCAGTGGCTCTATGGGGTGTCCATGAGGTCGCTGCGGTGCGCTGGAGCTGCGGTTGAGTGCGATGTCCTTCAGGGTTTTGGCAAAGATGGGGACTGCCCTTCTGTGTAGATGAACATGGTCATACAGGCTGCTGAGATTCAGTGTGGGGTGCTGAGCCAGGTGTAGGTTGGGCTTTAGGGCACAGTCTCTGGATACTCTAGCATTTACATGCCTGATGGTGTCTGGGTGGAAGTCCGAGCGCAGTAGCAGGGTGGAGAGGATGATTTTGGAGTTGGGGAAGTTGGAGGATGCCTTCTCAGTCACGTTTATGAGAGCTGTAGCTACTCTCTCTCGCTGAGCTCTGAGGTCGTTGGTGCCGGTGTGGATGATGATGTGGCTAGGGGAACCCAGCTGCTCTTCACACAACAGCTCCAGGGCCTTCTGTGTGTTTGGGCACCATATTTTTTTGACATTTTTTCTCGGAAACAGTCTCTTTTCATTGATAAACTTGCCATTGGAGTCCATGAGGAGTATAATCTGAGGCTGTGACTGGCTGTAGGAGTCAGATGCAGGAGGGCTGCTGGGCCGGGTCTCTGTGCTCGCTGGAGAAGGACTCTCCTCTGAGCTCTGCTGTTCTCCTCTCTGTGTCGGCTGCTTCTGTATTATGTGGGACTCTCTGTCCTCTCTCAGCTTTCTCAACTCTTCCCTCATTACAGACAGCTGATTGCTGTACTCCTCTCCCTGTTTTTTCATTTCTTGAGTTTCTTTCTTAAGCATTTCGATTTCTTTCCTGTAATCCTCTTCTTTCTTTGTTGGATCAGTCTCCTTCACTACTCTATGCATCTCCTCTCTCAGCTGCACCAGCTCCAGCTCCATCTCTCTGAACTTCTCCTTCATGTCGCTGATGATGCTGTGTAGAAGGGAGATCTCCTCACTGTCGTCCCGGGACTGCTCAGTTGTGGACTGATGGCTGGAGGTCGAGGGGTCATCTGCATGCTTCTGTGTATTAGGGCTGATCTTGTTCAGCTGGGCTTTTTCTTTAATTTGCAGAAAATCCTTTTCAAATTGTTTCAGCTTCCCCTGAATCATTACAGTCCCATTTTTATATAGGTTTGCTGTTATCGTGACATCTGAATCTGAATCCTCCCCTTCTTTAATCTGCAGTTTCCATCCATTACTGATGCCCTTTCTGATTACTGTGGGGTAATGATGTCTGATCGCTGAGTGCCAGGCTTCGGGGTCTTCTGTGTAGAATATTGTGTTACTGACCTCTCCATTCCTGTACAAGTCTGAGTACAGGGTTTCTGGGTTGTCCTTGAGGAGCTTTTCTTTATGTTTTTTCTTTAGGATCTCATTGATAGCTTTTGATGGGTATGTAATAGGGACTGATTCTGTCATTTTTCAAATATTCTGACAGTTGCTGGCAGTTTGTTGTTGTTGTTGTTGTTGTTGTTTTATGAATGTTTATATCTACTGGAGTTAGCCCTTATATTGTAACTTAATTAAATCACAGTTTTTGGGCAAATCTTTCTCCAAAACAAAGGTGGTTGATTGTAGATATTTTCTGTACTCACTCTGAGTTTCTCTTTTCCTCTCTCTCGTGGCAGTTGTGGGGCCTTTAAGCCTTAGTTCTGTCAGCCTTCTGTCTGTTGGTTGTCAGCTAGTTGTCTTCTGCTGAATTTTCTTGATCAGTTCAATGTCCTTTTGTAGTTAATGTTGCAGAAGGTCTTATTTTATAAAGTTTTATAAAAACTGATTGTCTGTCTTGTCTTAAAACAACATTTAAAAAGCAAAAAAATCAGGAGCTCATTTTCTTGCTGCTGCTGCTGCACGGAATCTCTCTCTCTCTCTCTCCCTCTCCCTCTCTCTCTCTCCCTCTCTCTCTCTCTCTCTCTCTCTCTCTCTCTCTCTCTCTCTCTTTCTCTTTCTCTTTCTCTTTCAAGATATGGTCAAGATATAATGACTTTTCATTCACTGCAGGAAATCATGTTCCTAACAAGTATTTTTTTGTCAATTATTAGTACAAGATCAGTTTGCTTGAGAAGCAGCGCTGCATAATATATATATATATATATGTGTATATGTATGTTGCAACCCGGTATCACGGTAAAGCGTGTAATACACACGCTGGTCCACTAGCGGATGCGTGTCAGGGTCACGCTTTGTCTCCTCAAGGCGTGAACATGACACGCATGAATGAAGGTTGAGTACCAGCAGGGGGCAATAATTTCCTCTATGCCAACAACTCTCCACGGACCAAATAGAAGCGATATAGTGCATTCTCCAAAATTCCCGCGTCGTTCAGGTCGGTCAAAGCCATATTTGTATTACGGTGCTGTCATTTAAGAAATCTACGTTGCTATAGCCTAACGTTATATTTGTGTGTATGAAGACTGTGGAGCTTTTTAATCTATGGTGCTGTTAACGTTACTGTGGTCAATAACTTCAGTGGAAATTGATATTAATTGGCTAATTAATTAATCACAGAAAGCTGCTGTCGATCCTGAAATATCGATACTGATGTTGTATCTATTCTAAAGGATAGATCCTCACATAAAACCAGTAATTTTATTCATTTAGAACGAATTTATTTTATTCAGAAATGATGCAATAAATCGATTATACGTGACCGTAAAGGCCTTTACATTGTTACACACACACACACACACACACACACACACACACACACACACACACACACACACACACACACACACACACACACACACACACATATATACATATATATATATATACATATACATATATATCATATAAGCTGTTCTAATAATTATGATTATTATCAGCTTTGATCTCAGGAATAAATTACATTTTAACATATTCAAATAGAAAACAGATTGCCTATTTTAAATAATATTTCACAATTTTAGTTTTTACAAAGATTTACTGTATTTTTGATCAAATAAATTAAGCATTTGTAAGCATATTAGACTTCTTTTAACATTGAAAATCTTACCGACCCCACAATTTACAATAATTATTCTAGTTTGTGCAATTACATTTAGTTTTTATTGATCTTTAAAGTTCATATACATAGTGTTATGTTCTGTAATTGACGTTAATAAATCTGTCAGAAGAAAATGTGCAAAATTGGGGGTACAACACTGTAACCCTTTAAAAACAATAACCATACACACAACTAATTACAGGCGCATCGAGAGGACAAATCACAAAATCTTCTAGTGGTCATGAAAATGTATTCAGATTAAGCATATTAATGATGCATTCACCTCATTTATCACGACACACTGCTTCTGTTCATGAATGCAGTTTACATGCTGAATATGCAATAACAGCAGCATCACAGTTATCTTCTTTATTTTGTTACAGTTATATGTATAATATGACAAATCTAGGAATCTTTGCTGCAAAATAATTAACTATGTTTTTGTTTTCCTTTGTCCAACAGCTCCTGTTTTTACCCACCATCCTTCCCTGTTACCTCCACCTGTCTATCTTTATAAGAAACCAACGGCTCTTTTAAGAGCCACTCTTCTATCTCTCTCTCTCACTCTCTCACTCTCAGTCTCTCACTCAGTCTCTCGCTCTCAGTCTTTCACTCTCAGTCTCACTCTCTCACTCTCAGTCTCTCACTCTCACTGTCAGTCTCTCTCTCTCTCTCTCTCTCTCTCTCTCTCTCTCTCACACACACACACACTTTCTCTCTCTCTCCATCTCTCTATCTCTTTTCTAAAGCGTCACTGTCTTCAAGTAAGTATTGTTACTCTATTATATCTTTTTCTTTCACCTTACTCTCTCTCACTGTCCAAAATGTTTTTAATTTAGTTTTTATATAGCCTATAGCCACCCTATACTATACATCCTTAATACGTTTTGTCTGACTGTGTTTTTATCTTCCTTTCCAGTATAGTATCTTTGAAATGGCTGCTCAGCAAGATAGAGGGAGAGCAGATGATGCTATTTTCCTTGCAGACATGTTCCTTGCTCAAACCAAAGTGAGTATTTTTTGAGACAATCCAGTATTGGTAATAATACTAAAGAGTGCAAAATTTCAATGAACTGCTCAAGATTTGGCTGTATTTCAGTTTTATCATAAACTGCTCACTTTCTGTCATGCAAGGCAAAGCAAGCGAAGAACAAAACAACATCTGCTAAAGGTAATAAATGTAATGTCCGATGGGTGGAGAGAGATGCTGAAGGACGGCCACTGCTAAAAAGAAGCAGAAGTGGAGAGACACGAAAACGTGCTTCAGCTACAGGTAGTCCATGTCTTCCAAGATTATTTGTGATTACCCACCACAGAATGCTTCTTAACTAAGTATAACTGTGCCCATTGTATACAGAATTCAGCTTGCTATTTGTTAGGTAGGTTTGTTAGGTTAATAGGATTTCTGTTTCCGGATTTTAATAATTTTCCTTTAAATACTGTATGTTAAACTGTGCCATCAGGAACACCACATGGTGGATGTGTTACTTATGTTATTGACTTCACTGTAATGCTTAGCAATTCCAAAGAAATTAAGTAGAAGTGAAGCATCAGTGTCAGGTTCATGCTTCTAACAGTTCAAGATTATGAGGAAAAAAACTTTTAGAGTTTAAAGGAATTGTCAGACATATCAATCAACCTATTATACCCTTAAGTCACTATATGAACACTGTATTGTATGCTTGTAAGACATGAACATTGTTATCTCTTTCCTTTCTATCTATCTTTTCAGTTGTTTCCGTGGTTGGCAGTGAGGACGCTACTCCTTTTGAGTCATCTGAGGAGGTTCCCACAGTTACCCAATCAAACTGCTCTCAACACTTATTCGGTAAGATGACACCTGACCTTACTGTAATTAAGCAATTTAGCAATAAGCGTGAAAGAAATTATTATTTTCTTATTTCTGTCTTTTAGACATTGAGATGCAGAAACTGCAGGATATTCTGACCCCAGCAGATGTTCAAGGCACCAACAAGTCCCCTTCAACATCCACATCATGGTGCTTGCGCCAATCTGTAGCCCAAGATGAGTGGCGGAAAGCAAGGTCTTATCACATCGACTGCTTGCTGTCCTGCAATGTGGCTCCAGAAAAGAACTGCAGCCACTGCACATCTCCTGCCGTCATTCGCTGCAGAGACTGCATGCCCCAAGAGTGGCTGTGCATGGATTGTGACACACACATACACAAAAAACTCACCCTCCATAACAGGGAGTCCTGCATTGAGGGAATTTACAAGCCCATTGAGCCAACAGTGTGCTGTGTAAAAAAAGATGGCAAATATACATTGGTCAATCAAGGTAGTGTTTTGAAACTTTTTGGTAAAGTGATTTTTTGGTGAAGTTTTTTTTTAAATTATTATTATTTTTTTTACTTTTATTTTTAATGATTTCTCTCAAATTATTTCTCTTCTCTTTTCAGTATGTTTATTACCTACAGTGAGACCTGTCCAGTTATGCACTTGCGACCCTTCAAACTTCACAGAATCAGCTGGCAGAGCAATCATTTTGGTTTGCATAAATGGTAGGAACTATGGTTTTATATTTAATTTTTTTTCTTGTCCCTTTGTGTGTTAGAATGTTCTACTTTTTTATTTTAGGTCGGTATGACTTGCACTTGCCAAACTTGCTGTGCAGATTATGTCTGGCTCATTGGACACCTGACATGAGCGACCTAATAAGAAGTGGGTACTGGCCAGCATCTGTGAATGCTGACACGCTGTTTTCAGTCGATGTCTTCAGCACATTTGAAGAAATGAAAACTGTTGCACCAGGATTATCGAGACAAGGTTTTTTGCGGATGTTGGAGAGGAGGACTTGTCTCTTTGGAAGGGTAAGATCAGTGTGGATCAAAGTTGCCTTAAGTAGAGATGGGAGAATATTTGTGTAGCTATTTCATTTTACTCTTTACTAATCGCATGTACAGGCTGGGAAAATACATGGAGACGTATTTCAAAGAAGCTTCATGGAATACACATTCTGCCAGTACCAGTGTGAAGAAATGGCCAGTGTAGAGCACTTCACCTGCCCGGCTTGTACACCCAACATGCTCGCTCTTTGTGCAGATGGCAACAGAAAAGTGTACCGATTTCGGCAGTCAAAAGGGTTAGTTGTTTTAAACTTGTAATCGTTTTACTTAATGTAAAATTAACTGAACATATAATGTCTTACACTGAACATATTTTTTTTCTTATTCTATTAAGGTCAGAGGAACCCTATTTTGATGGCACCTTCATTGCCAAGGACACTGATGTACACCATTTTGTTGATGAGATCAGGAGTAAAATGAAAAGTGTTAGTTTTTGCTCCTATGATTTAAATCCAAAATTTGAAATGTATGATTGTTGCTTTATTAAATAGATATTGTATCCCTAGCATGGTGCACTCTTTTAAGCAATCTTGTGTTGAGGTTTGAAATTAAACATGGTATGTGTGGTGGCATCCAAAATGGCTAGTTTAGCAGCTCATTCATTATGTAATAGCAGATCTCTGTAAGGGATAGTGACTATGCATGCAGTTTGTCACCCTAAAGAAAGTGGAAGATGCATTTTCTGAAGCTCCTCTTTAGTAGTAGTTTGAAAGTAAACCTTTTATTATCACTGATCATTACAAAGATGCCAGTTGGTGTGATGTAACCTGACTCATCCTGATGGATGAAGTAACTAGAACAAATAGCAACTTTCAGTTTTAACCAGAATTATTGTGTCATGCAGACTGCCGGCAAAGGGATCTGTGGAGCCAGTCAGTGGTCTGCTGCACGTGAAACGGCCAGAAAAGCAAGCAAACTGGATGAAGAGGGCCTTGAGGTGGTTGTTTGCAGACACGGAGTGCTACTCAAGGCTCTTAACATGTACAGGGGGGAAATATTTGCTTATCCGCTGTACCTGCAGAAGGAGCTCCAAGCAGCCACAAACGGGCAGTTCTATTGCACAGATATTGCTTGCAAGTATTGGCCTTATCTTGAGAAGTTGGCAGTCTCCATGTTGGAACTCAGACTTTTACTGCAGATGAGACCATTCCTTTCTGTCATGCATGCCAAGGCTCATTCAACCAAGTGTGAGGTACTGCATATTCTTTATAATACCATTTGAAATAGTATTTTTATGACTTATTTAATACAGTGTATATGATTATAATATAAGTGTCACACTAATTTGTTAGATAATCTGGAGTGGCAAAAATCAGGAAGGTGCTGGCACAACTGCAGGGGAGGAGGTCGAAATGGTAAACAGCTACCTGTCTCGTTGTGCCCTCACAACCAAGTACATGACAAAATCTGGTAATTGTTGCTTATTTATATTACTTTAGGATAACGGTCTTTTATTCTTTCTTCTTTGTATTGTTTTTATTCTTTATGTCTAATACTTTGTACTCTGAGATTGCAAATATTATATAATATGTATTGCAAATATAAAGCTGGAAATATTCTAATATGATAGTAACACATTAATAGAACTGCATTACATCTCTCTTTAATTAAAACTCAATGGTCAATGTGTGGATGAAGTAAAATCTCATGAGCATTAATGGGACTTTCCTCCATCACATCATTTTGTTCTTTAAAGCCAGAAATGACATGCTAACTGTCCATGCAATTGGATGGAACCGACGGAAGCAGGACGGCCTTCATCTTGCACTATCCAGCAGATACATCAAGGTATTATGTTGTGTCTGAGTTATGTATAAAAAGCTTTTTATGATTTTCTCACTTTTTAAGATCACAAAGGCAGAAATCATTTTTTTTTACACCAGACTTTCAAAAAGGCTGAGTCTGAGTCTCAGAGACTGGAGGATTTGAGCAGTGAGCGCGGGTGTCCTGAGAACATCATGCATCAGTGGGTACATGATGTCAGACAATGGGCTACTGACGGTACAGTGTTTTATGGACATTCTTCTATGTAGCTTACTGATATTGCAGCGTGATAATTCATTGTGTAACCGAGAATCTTTGTCATGCATAAGGATTAAGTAAGGACGTGTCGTCCTGTTTTGTTTGTTATAAACTTGTGGGCTTGTAAGCTCCTTTGAGACTGTAATAATTGATTTGGGGCTCTAAATAAACTTAACTTGAACTTCAGATTTTAAATTTACAGCCTAAAATACACCATAATCATTTACTTGTATTATTGTTGTTGCTTTAAGATTCTGTAGGTACCAGATGTGATGACCAATATGAACGTCAGAAATCTATTGAACAAATGTTTCTTGGTGTTCATCAAAAAAAAGCCAGCCTTTATAATCAGACTGGTATGTTGATAAGTCACCTAATATTTATGTAATGTTTATTACTTGCAGACGTCTTATCTGTATTGTTTTGGTATTAACGTGTTTTCAGCTCCTTAATTTTAAAATGTCTTCCTTTTAATTTGACAGATATTAGTTAGGCCTCTATTACACCTTTTAAGTCATGCGATTTTTTAAACATTTTAATTTATTAAATCTTTAGTCAGTTATAAGTATTAGTATTTCATTGAACTTTCTGATATCTGCATGTGCTTGTGCATCATGTTTTCTGTGTTTTGCAATTTTATAGACAGCAACAAAGTTCGACACTTGCGTCGAAGAAAATTGTGGGAAGAGAAGAGAAAACTCTTGGAAACAATCAAGCTCTACAATGAGCAGGTGGCAGATGAGGAGCGCATCGTTGAAGAGAAGGTGGAGAGCGGGCGGCTCTCTGTGGGGGGAGGAGACAGTCTGATATGGGAAGTGCACAGCAGTGGTATGTAGCAATTTCTCTCTAAGGCTATTTTGCACCCTGCACCAGGTTATGGGATGTACATACACTACTTATGTTTTGCCTGCTGTTTAGAATGTACAGGTCAAATTTGCAAATTTGTATTGATGGGATGTTATTTGTGTGACTTCAGAATCCAGCAACATTCTCACCAAGAAGAAGATTTTTGATGTGTACATGTCAAAAGTGCGGCTTCAAGAGGAAAAGATCACTGTGATGAGGGAGATGAGACAGCACTGCACCTATCTCAGAAAGCTGTCTGGAAACATTAGGACAAGGATATCAGAAATGTCTTTTGTCAGAAACAGTGGTAAGAAGCTAACTTTTATTAGATTCTTGCTGTAATGGTTTTAGGGATCCTATAAAACCCCACTCACTTTGAGATCCTCAAGTGTTACAACACATTATGTAATGTAGTTTTACATATATTTAAGACTAATGCAAAAAATGCAAAAAAATATTTTTTTTTTTGTAAAAAAGCTTTGTATAAAGTTGTTTAACAGGTTGCCATTTAAAATCATGGTGCTGTGTGCAAAGGCATTTCCATTGTTTGATACAGAAGAAATGTGTAGGCAAAATATGTGATCAATTAATTACTGTGGATGATTGATATGTTTCAATAGCCCAACACTGACAGGACATCATGTATTATTCATAGGAGAGGCAGTATGTTTTCTATATAGAGAAAGGTTAAGGATCAAAAGCTACAAATGTTTATTTATTTATAAAACTATTCTCTGAATAAATTCCCAGATACATTTTATGTTGTCTTGCATGCTCATAAAAAAAATGCTCCAAAATGGCAATGAAAGGGTCCAGTCGCAAGAAGCGTTTATTTTCACAACAGTAAGAAGAAAGAAAGGCAAACTACACACAAAAAAAAGTGCTCCACAACCTGACGGGAGCACTAACAAGTGTCCATATCCGCCACCCACTCCAATGGCCACTTCTTTCCACTGTAACACAAAAAGGAAATATGCAATTAGACGTTTTGGTTCTGCAGAGGAACTGTAGACACAAAGACACACATTAAGACTCCTGTAGATGTTTTCCAATGGCTGTGTTTTAGTGGAGTTTTTTCATTACATCACAGTTGTCTAATGTTAGTCAACTACAATGCAAGGAAAGCCTTAATTGTTATTTTAAGTCAAGAAAATTCTATAATCTGTTATGTTTCTGACATGAATCACTGTATGGTGTGCACAAGACTCCAAAGTGTTTAACATTTTTGGGTTGGGTTTACATTTATCAGAAAGTTAGGCCAACTGCTCAGTTTTTAAGACAATTCTATTTTAAAGCATAAATTGATTTTGTCTTAGTAACTCAAAAATGAGGAATGTGAAGTCCACATTTTACTGTGCGACAATGTGACAAATGAAGATCTCAAGCTGACATTAAATATATTGATCCAGTTTTTAAGTAAGGCAGTAATGCTGTAACTGACAATTTCTGTATCTCTGTATTAAACTTTCGTTTACAAAGACGTGAAACTCACCGAGTGGTCTGGGGTGTTCACTGATATGCTCACACAAAAATCGCTGCAAAAGATGCTTTCCAACAGGTTTTATCGTAGTTTTTGTACCAAGTCAAGGCAATGGAGTCGGACAAAACTACGATTAAACCTGTTGGATTTGTAAACTAAAGTTTAATGCGTTTTACGAATGATTGTTCCAGTGCACATAGACAACCATTGTGGAGGGGTGAAACCGTTCTATTTCATCAGAAACGATCTTAAAACAGGGCAAGTGTAAACAAGTGTAAAATACCGAACTAACCCTTTAAATTGCATTAGCCTTAAGGCAAAAGGTCATGTCACCTTTGGTTCTCTCTTGAAGATACAAATATATAGACTTTTACATAATGCAGGCCGTGTAGTTTGGGCATAACATCTTTATCATTATTGGCTATAACTGTATTTTCGGTGTGCATGTCAAGTGTTAATGGCAAATAAGATTAAGGGAATAAAGAGAAAAAAACTAAATGAAGTGTCTTAGTAAGGTGTTGGGCCACCGAGAGACATAACAACTTTTTGGACTGAAGCTGTTATAAACACCAAATAAATGCATATGTTTTGGACCACTGGAGCTCCCCAGATTTCAGAGACTTAGAGAAACTATGCCAAAGAGCATGAAACTCTTCTGGGGGCACGTAGTAGCCCAACACCTTATTAAGACACTTTGTGTGGGTTATAAAAATATATTTATGAACTATATAGACAAATCTTACCTTAATCTTACCTAACATATGTCAATAGTTTGTACATGTTAAAACTAATTGGCTATGTGTTACCCACGAGAAGTTGTACATACCAGAGTTTGCATGGCTCCCACTTCACTTGCTTCCATTTTTGGCCCTAAAAATAGTGAGACTTTTTCAGTTTCAAATATTTGCTTTGTTTAGCAGTTATACTAATCACCAATACTTTTTTAAGACCATTACACCAATAAAATAACATTTTGTAACCTTTGTAGTGTTTTAATGGTATTTAACCTTAATGACTTTGTATTTGGCAACGCTCTTCACAGGGTAATAACCCTGGCTCCCTGTCACTGTATGTGGGCATTCTGAAAGGAAACAAATATTACATTCACAAAGCTTAACACTACTATAAACAAGCCATTATAGAATGATAAGTGGTTATTAAGCTAGAATGGGTTGTACTTAGTTACAGTTTTGATATTGTAGTTATTATGGTACAGAAGTTGTATTGAACACTGGTAATTTACTGTAATCAACACAAACTTTAGGGTTGGGCAGTTGTAATAAATATATTGGCAAACAAAGACAAGTTAAATCCATGAATTCAAATCATAGCAAAGACTAACATGCTTTTGACTGTGAAAACCAAAACCAAAAGCAAAAACATGTATGTTACTTTCTGACTATGCTATTATGTTGCCAAATAATTGCCAGAAGACTGTAGCAAGGTACTACAGCTCATACTAATCAATTTTGTGGCATTCAGTCCACACTCCTATACAGAAAGCTGGACAAGCAGTGCATCAACACACCTTTACTTTTATTCGGCCGCACTGTAGCGGGAGCAGGACAGCCTCCTTCCACAACTCCCACTGTCAAACAAGGTAATAACAACATATTTAAATGTTTATGTTGTGATTTCTGCAAGGATTTGTATCTAACAAAGAGCTGTAGAATATGATGTGTAGGCCAGGACATCTCTGCAGCGCCACAATATTTAATTTAAAATGGTATTTTAACACAAATTTTGCCTTTAACAAATATTGCACCTCCTGTGATTTGAAAATTGCAGTAGGTCATATTGCGGGTTCGATAAGATTTTGATTAGTTGTTCAGCCCTAGTGTTAAATAAACAATTGAACATATTAATTTGGGCATCGCCCAAACCTAATAGACCACAGCCACTTACAAATGCAAATACAGCCTTCATGAAGACTCACAACAATTAATATAAATCCCAATGTATGATTACACACATTACATCAACACACCTTTCCTTTTATTCGGCCGCACAATAGTGGGAGCAGGACAGCCTCCTTCCACAACTTCATCTGTTAAATATAGAGAAACATTTAAAATATGTAAAAAAAAATATTTTAAAACATTTGCTAAATGTTGCATCCATGTCACCCACATGAGGAATACAATTAGGCACAGTTTATAATGAAGACTGGGCTTTATTTGTCAAAATGTTTTTCCAAGGTGAGACAGAGACCTTTAAAGAATGCTCTTTAGACACAGGCCAATTTCGAATAATACAACCAGGTGTCCTACACATTTCAAAATTGACGGATGCAACTCTCCACAAAATAAAAGGAATACTGCATACATTCTGCAACATTTTCATATGATATTGCACAAAATGATATTGTAATTACGATAGTGAGTCAATATATTGTGCACTATGAATGGGAAGACACCAAAACACCCAGAAACAATGTCCTAAATATGGGCAAACACAGGCATGATTGAAGTAATGAAGTAATGACAACAGCAGCAGTTCATGGAATTTGATGAGAGGATCTAATCCAATAATCATTTTAAAATATATATATACAGTGGTGGCCAACATTATTAAAACGGTTACATTTTTTGATGTTTTAAAAGAAGACTTCCTATCTCCAAGGCTTCATTTATTTGATCCAAAATACAGCAAAAACAGTAACATTGTGAAATATTTTTACAATTTAAAATATCTGTTTTCTATTTGGTTACATTTTAAAATGTAATTTATTTCAGCTATCACAAAGCTGAATTTTCAGCATCATTACTCCAGTCTTCAGTGTCACATGATCCTTTAGAAATCATTTTAATATGCTGATTTGATGCTCAAGAAACATTTATATATATATATATATATATATATATATATATATATATATATATATATATATATATGCATTTGGGAGACGCTTTTATCCAAAGATCTTACAGTGCACTTACAGGGACAATCCCCCCAGAGTAAAGTGCCTTGCTCACAGACACACTGTGTAATTTATTATTATTATTATCATATTAATCTTATTTTTTTTTTTTTATAATAATAAATGTTTCGTTTACAGTTTCACATTACACAAAGTAAGAGTATGGTTTTGTGGGGCTTATAACTTATTTTCAATACTCTTCATATACTGTAGCTCCTTTTATGCTTACCTTTTTCAAGAGAAACTGGGGCGGCTGCTGAAGGTCCTTCTGGGGAGTGGGGTCTTTTCCCCAGGTTCTGGGATTGCTTTACCGAGGGTGCTAAAGAGGACACTGACTGTCCAATTGGGGACTTTGGTGGTCCAATAAGGGCTGCTGGAGGTCCCGTGTGAGCTGTTGGGGGATTGAGCAGGGCCACTGCTTCCTGCTGATTTGATATGACCATTGGTGGTCCTGTTGGGGGTTCAACTGGGGCTGATGAACTTTCAATTACATGTGGGGTCCAGTCTACATTGTAGAAGTACATAATTATTTAGAAAAACATCGATCAACCTTTTTCACAATTTTAAGTCATTTTATAGAACAAACATATAATCGATTAATCAAGAAAAAAAAACAACAGTAAAAATAATTGTTAGTTGCAGCCGTAGTAGTGTATAGACCTAACAAGTGCTGTTCTACCAAACTACTTCTTCCTAAGCTGTATTGATTTAATAGGTGAATGTTCTCAAGACATGTGATGGATGTTTTGAGATAGTCTGGTGGATGACCAATTGTGCCATTTTTTCTACTGGAATTTTATAATTAAAATTATAGCATGGCTAATTACATTGTCTTCCAATTCAATTCAATAGAATAGAATAGAATGACACATTTATTTAGAACTTTCATATGTACTACTGTAGACCCAAAGCGCTTTACAATCATATCAGGATTTCTCCTCAACACCACCAGTGTGCAGCATCCACTTTGGTGATGTGACGGAAGCCACCGTAAAACGGCGCCAGTGCGCTCATCACACCAGCTACTCTGCTAGGACTAGTGTTACCACCTAAAAAGTTTAGAGCCCTGATCTGCAACATCTATAATGAGCATGAGCCAGACACTGTTTTAGTGAAAAAAGGCAGCATATCTGCATACGTTTATAAAAGAAATTTCATTTCTTTAATCCACCATCACAGTTCAAGCTTGGTTTAGTATAAAAGCCAAATATACTGGATCGCCTGGTGTGTGCGTTCTATTTTATTTAAGATTAAAATGAAAACCAAGCAGATAAAATGAATGTTATTTTATTGGTACTTAAACGTGAGCAGCTAAATAGCTAGCTGCTTAGCTTTTAACCTCTCCCAATTAGTTTAGTTTTAGTTGTAAGCAAAAACCATCAGTGATAATCTGAATGATCTATTAGTCAAGAGAAGGAAACCACAGGCTTACCTGCGAGGCTGTGACAGCATCAAATACAGGACATTTTTTTAAATAAATAACAGAATATTCTTACCTTGAATAACAATATCATACATGCCCTTAATTCGTTCAAGGCATGTATGTGATGTCTCACTCAGCTGGCAGCGGGGTGCCAAAACCTCAGACACCCAATTGTTTGGCTTTTTTCCAGGCTTGGAGAGAAGTAAAACCCCCCTTAACCCCAGGGCCTGCAATTTTTCGAGCTAAAAATACAAGGACACACATACAAAATAACATATATTATTTAAACATATATCTAGCAACATTTGGAAAATAACCTGCATAAAAACAATACAAGAAATTGCATACCAACAACACAGCTTCATCCTGTATATGAGAGGTAGTCCGATTTTTTTTTTGCATTTGAACCCAGCTCTCCCTCTTCTGATCAAATTTTTTTAGTTTATTTTCTAGCCTCAGCTTATGTGGCTGTTCTTTCTTTTGCAGAAAGTTTTGCAGGCCACATTTAGATCTGTATGGCAGACCATACAGTTTCGCCTGGTTGACCCCTGGCCTGGCATTTCTATTATAGATAAAGTAAGAGAGTTACAGATTTTGTGAAGAACTTCTTTCACACAACCAAAACATAACAAGATTTAAATAAAAAAATGCAATACTTAGGCTACTTGAAAACACCAGGCTTCTGGAAGAGAGGAATAAAGAGAGATAGTATGTGTGAGTGTGTGTGTGTGTGTGTGTGTGTGTGTGTGTGTGTGTGTGTGTGAGAGAGAGAGAGAGAGAGAGAGACTGAGAGTGAGACTGAGAGCGAGAGACTGAGAGTGAGACTAAGAGTGAGAGACAGAGTGACTGAGAGTGAGACTGAGAGTGAGTGACTGAGAGCGAGAGACTGAGAGAAAGTGAGAGAGTGAGAGAGTGAGACTGAGAGTGAAAGACTGAGAGCGAGAGACTGAGTGAGAGACTGAGAGTGAGAGAGTGAGAGAGAGAGATAGAAGAGTGGCTCTTAAAAGAGCCGTTGGTTTCTTATAAAGATAGACAGGTGGAGGTAACAGGGAAGGATGGTGGGTAAAAACAGGAGCTGTTGGACAAAGGAAAACAAAAACATAGTTAATTATTTTGCAGCAAAGATTCCTAGATTTGTCATATTATACATATAACTGTAACAAAATAAAGAAGATAACTGTGATGCTGCTGTTATTGCATATTCAGCATGTAAACTGCATTCATGAACAGAAGCAGTGTGTCGTGATAAATGAGGTGAATGCATCATTAATATGCTTAATCTGAATACATTTTCATGACCACTAGAAGATTTTGTGATTTGTCCTCTCGATGCGCCTGTAATTAGTTGTGTGTATGGTTATTGTTTTTAAAGGGTTACAGTGTTGTACCCCTAATTTTGCACATTTTCTTCTGACAGATTTATTAACGTCAATTACAGAACATAACACTATGTATATGAACTTTAAAGATCAATAAAAACTAAATGTAATTGCACAAACTAGAATAATTATTGTAAATTGTGGGGTCGGTAAGATTTTCAATGTTAAAAGAAGTCTAATATGCTTACAAATGCTTAATTTAATTGATCAAAAATACAGTAAATCTTTGTAAAAACTAAAATTGTGAAATATTTAAAATAGGCAATCTGTTTTCTATTTGAATATGTTAAAATGTAATTTATTCCTGAGATCAAAGCTGAATTTTCAGCATCATAATTATTAGAACAGCTTATATGATATATATGTATATGTATATATATATGTATATATATATATGTGTGTGTGTGTGTGTGTGTGTGTGTGTGTAACAATGTAAAGGCCTTTACGGTCACGTATAATCGATTTATTGCATCATTTCTGAATAAAATAAATTCGTTCTAAATGAATAAAATTACTGGTTTTATGTGAGGATCTATCCTTTAGAATAGATACAACATCAGTATCGATATTTCAGGATCGACAGCAGCTTTCTGTGATTAATTAATTAGCCAATTAATATCAATTTCCACTGAAGTTATTGACCACAGTAACGTTAACAGCACCATAGATTAAAAAGCTCCACAGTCTTCATACACACAAATATAACGTTAGGCTATAGCAACGTAGATTTCTTAAATGACAGCACCGTAATACAAATATGGCTTTGACCGACCTGAACGACGCGGGAATTTTGGAGAATGCACTATATCGCTTCTATTTGGTCCGTGGAGAGTTGTTGGCATAGAGGAAATTATTGCCCCCTGCTGGTACTCAACCTTCATTCATGCGTGTCATGTTCACGCCTTGAGGAGGCTAGGCTACACGCATCCGCTAGTGGACCAGCGTGTGTATTACACGCTTTACCGTGATACCGGGTTGGTATATATATATATATATATATACACATATATATATATATATATATATATATAAACTTTTCAGGTTAGGTTTGTGTACAAACTTTGATGTTGACTTGATATATATTTGATATATATATACAGGTCCTTCTAAAAAAATTAGCATATTGTGATAAAGTTCATTATTTTCCATAATGTAATGATAAAAATTAAACTTTCATATATTTTAGATTCATTGCACACCAACTAAAATATTTCAGGTCTTTTATTGTTTTAATACTGATGATTTTGGCATACAGCTCATGAAAACCCAAAATTCCTATCTCAAAAAATTAGCATATCATGAAAAGGTTCTCTAAACGAGCTATTAACCTAATCATCTGAATCAACTAATTAACTCTAAACACCTGCAAAAGATTCCTGAGGCTTTTAAAAACTCCCAGCCTGTTTCATTACTCAAAACCGCAATCATGGGTAAGACTGCCGACCTGACTGCTGTCTAGAAGGCCATCATTGACACCCTCAAGCAAGAGGGTAAGACACAGAAAGAAATTGCGGCGTGGCATGGAGGCAATCAGCCTGTGGCACTGCTGAGGTGTTATGGAGGCCCAGGATGCTTCGATAGCAGCCTTAAGCTCATCCAGAGTGTTGGGTCTTGCGTCTCTCAACTTTCTCTTCACAATATCCCACAGATTCTCTATGGGGTTCAGGTCAGGAGAGATGGCAGGCCAATTGAGCACAGTAATACCATGGTCAGTAAACCATTTACCAGTGGTTTTGGCACTGTGAGCAGGTGCCAGGTCGTGCTGAAAAATGAAATCTTCATCTCCATAAAGCTTTTCAGCAGATGGAAGCATGAAGTGCTCCAAAATCTCCTGATAGCTAGCTGCATTGACCCTGCCCTTGATAAAACACAGTGGACCAACACCAGCAGCTGACATGGCACCCCAGACCATCACTGACTGTGGGTACTCCAGTGCTGCTTCTCTGTAGCCCAGGTCAGGCGCTTCTGCTGCTGTTTCTGGTTCAAAAGTGGCTTGACCTGGGGAATGCGGCACCTGTAGCCCATTTCCTGCACACGCCTGTGCACGGTGGCTCTGGATGTTTCTACTCCAGACTCAGTCCACTGCTTCCGCAGGTCCCCCAAGGTCTGGAATCGGTCCTTCTCCACAATCTTCCTCAGGGTCCGGTCACCTCTTCTCGTTGTGCAGCGTTTTTTGCCACACTTTTTCCTTCCCACAGACTTCCCACTGAGGTGCCTTGATACAGCACTCTGGGAACAGCCTATTTGTTCAGAAATTTCTTTCTGTGTCTTACCCTCTTGCTTGAGGGTGTCAATGATGGCCTTCTGTGGAAATAAATTGCCAGCGCAGTAAAACACACAATACACTCGTGGTGCTGTAAGAATTAACATTTGAATTTCTCTCTTGTGCACCATTCGTCTTGAAGTCTCACCTAAAGTAATCCTATACATCTCTTTGTCTCTCCCCCACTCCTTCTCCCTCATGCTGAGATCATCTTAAATTCACACAAGAATCTATATAGTTTAATGTGAATAGTTATCATAAAGTATCACACATGTGTAACGTCTGGACCAATCACACACACACAAATTATTCATTATATTTAATGACTAGTCCGGCACACTCACTCTCCCAACAAGGATCTGTGCAACTTCCCCCGAAACTAACATCACAATGAAGCTAACACCACTGGCAAAACTCAGTGTCCTGTTACACTGATAAGAATTTTTACGACCCCAAAAAGGGAATTCCTGAGAGATGTGACTCTTACTGAATTCTTACAGAGAAGGAGAAATAAACCCCGTTAATCATATATATATATAACCACTTGAGAAATGTATAAACATGTATCTAATTTTCCCATCTCATTATTTTCCTTTTATGTTCTTTCGGCCTGTGTTTTCTTGTAAACTTTAATGGGTTAATGTTTCAGACTTTGCCTACTAGGGGTGGTGATAGCGCAGTGGATAAGACACATGCCTTTGGTGTGAGAGGCCCTGGTTCGAATCCACTGTGAGACACCAATGTGTCCCTGAGCAAGACACTTAACCCCTAGTTGCTCCAGAGGCGTGCGACCTCTGAAATATAGCAATTGTAAGTCGCTTTGGATAAAAGCGTCAGCTAAATGTAAATGTAAATGTACTATGGTTAACCAAAATCATATGTGTGGCATGTTTGGGCTCTATAAACTCCAATCTTCGTTCCCCATTTGTTAATTTACATTACATTTTGCTAACGTTGTGACGCATGGGTTTTATAAGAATCTTGAAGATTCTTTTTCTTAAACACCCAATGAAATTACAGATTCAAACGCCTTGCTCGAACACAAAGGGTCGTAAAATCTCCCTCCAAAGGGACAACTTCTTATTGGCTCACACACCTCCAGAGGGTGTGACATCTTCACGCTTTAAAAATCACTGATCAAGATCAGCTCTTTCTCTTTGCTTTTTTGCTCTCTTATCTCTCTTAGCGCTCTCTTAGCTCTCTTGGTCCTTCCTGAGAAGTCCTGATGTGAAGATGATGCTGAACTAGAAGTTTTCTAAGGACCCCCAAGCTTGCGCCAGGCTGCGGCCTTGTCTTTCCATTCACCAAAGATCCTCTGACTCCCACTGGTTCTCTCTCATCAAGACAACATCAGCAAAGATCAACTGGAGCCTCAACAAATTGTATCAGGACAGTTTAATTCAAATGGGCGAGACATGCAAGTATCAAACTTAGTCTCATTATTTGATACATCAAATATCCTTACCCCTTTTAAAGGATGTGTTAGAACTAAACTGATGGTTTGCTAAACTGATGGTTAAACTGAATTTCAAACAATGCTGTAACTTCTTGCTTTCCTGTATTCTTCTTCAGCTCTCATTCCCTTGGTAAACTGTATGCATGTATGTATGTGTATGTTAGAGTAGTTTAAATATTTAGTCTAGTTAATAAAGTCTTGTTCATATCACACATAAAGTTGTCCGTGTCTCAAGCTCATATCTGGAGTCACTAATCATTTCGATCTTGGGGGTTGGTTTCCAGGCAAATGGCCTCCAGCTCTCAGAAGGTGTAATCTCAAATCAAATTCCCATTGTTAGCAAATGGTTCCATGTAAATCAACTTCTGCCCCCAGGAATGTCTGGGACGGTGATTAATGTGAATTCTCACTGTGAACTCATGTTTACATTTGAAATTAGGTTTCTGGCTTGGTCGGAATATATAATGAAATGCAACGAGAGCAGGTATTGCAAATGTCAAGGTATTGCATCTTCTCTCTTTATTCTAGAGCATTTGGTGTTTGTATCTATTATCTTTGAACTGATTATGCAACTGGCGTGATACATATACCTGACATAATAAATTGTAACCATTTGATTTTATTTGAATTGACTTTGCCATTATTTTCAGTAAAGAGTTAAAAAGAATAGTCAAACATTTGCACTCACGTAATGATGTAGAGATATCATTAAAACCTTTTTCATTTATGGAGTCAGATGAAATAACGAGTTAATACATATGAGAAAATGTATTCCATTTAATCAAATTACCACGCGGAAAGACGGTAACGCGCAGAGACCTTCACCTGAGGACCGGAAAACCTTCTTTGGGCCGATCCAGCCGGGCTTACAGTATATTCATAATCAATAAAAGCTGATCTCATGGAGTGTTGCCTCTCAAGTCAGCGGATCTTGTTTAAAGGATTTTCAGATATTTTTACTGGAAAGAATCCTTCTAAACTCTTTTTTCAATGTGTTTGTGTGACGTGTTCTTCATCAGATGAGTGCTGGTCTTCCTCCTGGTTCAGACTGTCTCTCTCCGTGTCCCTGTTCAGTGTGTGTGTGTCATGTCTCTGACTGTGTGTGTTTCTCTTCTTCTCTTCTGTCTCTGTCCTCCGCTGTGTTAGACGACACTAGTCCAGTCAGTCTCTCAGAGGCTCCCGTTGTGGCCCCGCTCAGGGCCCAGGGGCCCGTGTCTCTCGCTCTGGTGTGTTGGTATCGTGTCCAAAGCCTCTCCTTTAACGAAACCTGCAGGAATAGAGAGGTAAAACTGAATTGAACGCGATGGTTTACTCCGAGAACTGTTTTACGAACAATTTGGGCCTATTTTTAGGACCATTAAGTTTATTTTTTATTGCATTTTCATGACAATTTGCCCTGAAATTTGCATTGTTATAATATATATATATATATATATATATATATATATATATATATATATATATATATATATATATATATTTTAGTACAATAGCTAGTTTAATTGGGTAAATTTGTTGTTGAATTTATGCTGATTTTTATTCAAATAAAACTCACTGATTTTCATTACTATATTACATTAGGAATTTTGGGAAAACCGTGTCATGAAAAATCTTATTGCTCCTAAAAATATGCTTGATTTGATGAAAAATCAAATGTGAGTTGAGTTTTTGGGTGAAGTGACCCGGTCTATGCACAAGCTGGATTTGTAATGTTTTAGGTGCATCATCTCTGCTGGCCTGAGACTTCCAAACTTTCTTTTGTAGGATGACGTTTTTATACAAGTTTTGATACTAACTGTGAACCACTCCACACTCGTTTATGAGGGAACGCCACACAATCCCTCATCGTTAGCCATTATTCTGTCATGGTGCAAGAAAAGAAAAGTCTTTCTCTGAAGGAAGCAGCTGCCTTTTGTCTAAATGCTTGAGTGCCAAAATTATTCTTCTCAAAAAATTAGCATATCATGAAAAGGTTCTCTAAACGAGCTATTAACCTAATCATCTGAATCAACTAATTAACTCTAAACACCTGCAAAAGATTCCTGAGGCTTTTAAAAACTCCCAGCCTGTTTCATTACTCAAAACCGCAATCATGGGTAAGACTGCCGATCTGACTGCTGTCCAGAAGGCCATCATTGTCACCCTAAAGCAAGAGGGTAAGACACAGAAAGAAATTTCTGAACAAATAGGCTGTTCCCAGAGTGCTGTATCAAGGCACCTCAGTGGGAAGTCTGTGGGAAGGAAAAAGTGTGGCAAAAAACGCTGCACAATGAGAAGAGGTGACCGGACCCTGAGGAAGATTGTGGAGAAGGACCGATTCCAGACCTTGGGGGACCTGTGGAAGCAGTGGACTGAGTCTGGAGTAGAAACATCCAGAGCCACCGTGCACAGGCGTGTGCAGGAAATGGGCTACAGGTGCCGCATTCTCCAGGTCAAGCCACTTTTGAACCAGAAACCGCGGCAGAAGCGCCTGACCTGGGCTACAGAGAAGCAGCACTGGACTGTTGCTCAGTTTTGCATGTCATTCGGAAATCAAGGTGCCAGAGTCTGGAGGAAGACTGGGGAGAAGGAAATGCCAAAATGCCTGAAGTCCAGTGTCAAGTACCCACAGTCAGTGATGGTCTGGGGTGCCATGTCAGCTGCTGGTGTTGGTCCACTGTGTTTTATCAAGGGCAGGGTCAATGCAGCTAGCTATCAGGAGATTTTGGAGCACTTCATGCTTCCATCTGCTGAAAAGCTTTATGGAGATGAAGATTTCATTTTTCAGCACGACCTGGCACCTGCTCACAGTGCCAAAACCACTGGTAAATGGTTTACTGACCATGGTATTACTGTGCTCAATTGGCCTGCCAATTCTCCTGACCTGAACCCCATAGAGAATCTGTGGGATATTGTGAAGAGAAAGTTGAGAGACGCAAGACCCAACACTCTGGATGAGCTTAAGGCCGCTATCGAAGCATCCTGGGCCTCCATAACACCTCAGCAGAGCCACAGGCTGATTGCCTCCATGCCACGCCGCATTGAAGCAGTCATTTCTGCAAAAGGATTCCCGACCAAGTATTGAGTGCATAACTGAACATAATTATTTGAAGGTTGACTTTTTTCTTTGTATTAAAAACACTTATTTTATTGGTCGGATGAAATATGCAAATTTTTTGAGACAGGAATTTTGGGTTTTCATGAGCTGTATGCCAAAATCATCAGTATTAAAACAATAAATGACCTGAAATATGTCAGTTGGTGTGCAATGAATCTAAAATATATGAAAGTTTAATTTTTATCATTACATTATGGAAAATAATGAACTTTATCACAATATGCTATTTTTTTTAGAAGGACCTGTATATTAAAAAACCCAATATGGATTATGTTGTCAGATATGTATGTTTGACAGTGCGTGAATATGTTCAGAATAAACAAATGCATATACAGTATATATGGCATGTGCTGCATGTCATCATTTACATTGATTTTCTAAAACAACAAAAATTAAAACATTTTGAATTTTATTTTTTAAAGAGCAATTTAGAAAACTCATCTACAGCATATGTACAGATACACCTGATATCTAGATATACAAGGAGTGTTTTTATATTATATGTAGTGCACTATGTACTTATTCAAAATTCCATAATTTTATATATATTTCTTAGATTGTTCCCATTTCTTTTTACAACTGAATCATCCTTTGAATATTTATATTTGCCCTGTAAGTGTAGAAGTATAAACCACAGTGCTTTTCAACTATCATATTTACAGTTTTTCTCAGTCGCTTTGGTGCATTTCTCACATCACTAATACATTTGCACAACAGTTAGTTAAACCTCTACAACATTTAATTAATTTGTGCACATCATAGTAGCAGTTTCTCATCCCTTCCAAAAAATTGCAAATGCTTTTGGACATGCATCAATTGCTTTCATACAACTCTCTGCTGTTTTATAACATTATCATTTGCTTATGTCATGTCAGTCAATATTAACTTTACTTGTGAATGCTGAATAGTCATTCCATATAAAACTAATAATCCTCATTTCATTGCTTGAGTCATCACATACAACAATGTTGAACTAGTTGTCAAAATCTGTCAAGCAAATTTAAAAAAAAAAAATTTAAATCTTTAAAAAAAAAATTTTATCCTAAATTGAACAATTTCTCTCAGGTGAACCTATATGGCCAGACAGAGAGGAACGTCTGGATGTGCATGAATGATTTACAGTACTATGTATGTTGTATGTTCAGTTCCAGTATGTACTGCAATATTGTTTACAGTTGTTAGAAATTAGAATTGCAAAGAGCATGCAGTAAAAATGTGAAACATACATATTCAGTGTTTTGTACTCAGTTACCTCACTAAATACAGTAATGTGTGACTTTACTGTAGTTTTCAAATGGCTGTGCAAATAGTTTATAGTGCTGTCTTGAGCATTTCCAGGTAGTGTCACCAAGATCTGACTTTTTTGCATTGGAAAACATTTACAGATAAACTGTCATAATGAAAACATGACAAAGCCATTTGACTATCTGGTTCATAAACAACGGTGTCAGGCTTTTCATCTTGCAGGGATGCAAACACATGTATGGTCAAAAAAGAGAGAGTTTATCGAAGCCCTCGCCCCGCGGCAAATATCCATAATTGTGATGAATTTAATCCTTTGTAAGTTATCATTTTGCAGTGTAAGATTACAGTTAACACCTTTAAATATTACATAAATATATTATGTATTTTTATTAAACTTAATGAGTGTATAAATCAGCAGCAAAAAGTAATTCTTGAAAAAATCTGCACAGTAATTTTATAAAAACTAAACATGTTAATAAAAACAAATTACTATTAGTACTCTTTTAAAATTCAATCATACATTTCACAATTTTTTATTTATATATGAATGTCAAGAATTCAGAAGTGTATATATTTATATAGCCTACACTACACATAAATAATATACAATTAAATTATACTTATTTTAAATGTATTGTGCAGGATAGGTATAAAAAAATATATAAGCTTTTAATAATCTTTCAGTGCGCAAAACCATGAACGCTTCAAAACAGAGCGCACAAAGCGCGTATGCGCATCGCGGGTGCAGAATGATGTGCTCAAAGCAACATGGAGTCACAGTGTGCAGCGCTGCGCTGCAGAAGTGCGCATTTAAAAGTTCACGGCACAAAGCGAAGAAATGTCGAGCGCACAAATCCCAGTGTATATCTGTCCAACAGTTTATTGATCATTTGTTTCTTCACAGTTTTAAATTCCAGTTATTGTGCGTTTGATGCCGATTCATAGTCCTTGTGCTAACAGGCACGGTAGCGAGTCGTTTAAAAACAGCAACAAACATAATATACAAATACACAAAATAAAGTAATTTTATGCAAATCCACAGCCTTTTATCTACATATCAAGCACTATAATGTGAATATATCATATTGGAGAGAATTTTCCCGTGCATCCTGCTGTAACCGGACGAGGCGCGCGCGCTGTTTGAATACTGAATGGAGAATGATTGACAGCCGCAGAGGAGGGAAAACGAGTTTCCGTAAACTTTAATTTAATGATGTAAATAGACTTCTGTCCCTCACATTAAGCTATGGAATGGCTTCAGATGACTTTGTGAAATTATAATAAGACCCTCTCAGTCTCAGACCCAAGTCACCCAAACTGACGTATAAAGCGCGCTGTTTGCATCCCTGATCTTGATGACACTGACACTTTCATTGACATGAATACTTGCTTTTGAGGAATGAGCTATCCATTTTGAGCAAGTGACATGCTTTTGCAGGTTATCAACTAGGTTTTGCAGTTTGTACTAATCTTTTTTAAGAACTGCATTAACTGTTGTGCAAATGTAAATCGTGATGTGAGAAATGCACCAAAGCGACTGAGAAAAACTGTATATACCACAGCATTGAATTAATAATGCCATTTGATACCACATTAACACCCAAGGTCCAAAATAAACACTTGCCAAGTGCCAAAAATTAAAAATGGGCTTTCAGTACTAAATAAAATGTAAAGAAATTATCACATCTTCTAATAACATTTTACATATATAACATATTATAGAGTACCGTCAGAAGTTGATATAGATTTCAGGATTTTTTTTCTCCCTCCAAATTTGTGTGGTAATTTTTCAATAATTTGCTAAAATATCTGGAAATAAGATTGCAACGTCACCATGTGAAAAGTCTGTTATGACTGTCAAGATTCCCTGAGAAATGTGAGTAGGCCTTCACGTCTACACAATGACTATTTCCTAATCATTTTTTTTCTGAATGGTAAATTAAATGAAGTAAATTAAATTCAGGTGACACTGGCAGGTGTGGTAAAACCCTGGTAATTGTTACTCAGGGCAACTGTCTTCAAGACACACATAGTGCAGCCCGTGATCACCGTAAGCCTCATAACTCTCATATGTTGGTTTTTGGAGCCACCCAGGTTCATATGTGTCTGTGCTGTACACAAAGGCCTCGACGCTACTTCCAGCCTCCAGTGTGTGTTCTCCTCCACCGGGCCCGTCCTGCACCTCCAGCCCGTCCTGCACCTCCAGCCCGTCCTGCACCACCGGTCTGTCCTGCACCACCGGTCCGTCCTGCACCACCGGCCCGTCCTGCACCTCCAGCCCGTCCTGCACCTCCAGCCGGATGAGTCTGCGTTGGTACAACGATGGACACTCTTCAAACTTGTCCAGGAAATCTAGCATCTTCTGGTCCACGCTGTAGATCTCCCCGTGAACGTGCTGACCCGTCCCGCGGACGTTCAGGAGGAAGGGGATGTTTTCTGCAGTTGCGATCACGAGCGGGTATCGGTCAACGGTGCGAGCGTGAGCCACGAACTCGGCCTGACCGTTGGCATGATCCATCATCCTGAAGTTGTTGGGCTGGCCTTTCTTTAGCGTCCCGTACACGAACACTTTAGTCATGTGCCCCGCGGGAAGGACGCTAACCATGACCTGTGGGTGAAAGACATGACACTTCATCATGATTCAAAATCCATTTATAAATGTATTTGAAATGATTTTGGTTGGTTTTTCGGACTGGTTACTCAGTGATCTGTGGAGAAGACAAATTAATTGAACTTGAATGACATTTTATATTCCTAGCAATTAACGAGGATCTATTATGCCCCTTTTTACAAGATGTAATACGTCTCAGGTGTCCCAGCATATGTCTGTGAAGTTTGTTCAAATCAGATAAATTACTATACCACGCTGTAAAACGACTCTGTTACTAACGTAACCTCGATTCCCTGAGAAGAGGGAACTAATATTGCGTAAGTAGCTTACGCTATGGGAAAAACTCCTTTTCTCAAGAATATTGAAGCCAAATTTTTAAAACGCAGTGCAGCTGCACAGCAGACACATAGCGGAGCGTCTAGCGCGGCCATTGGCTGTGCTGCGGCAACTGCACGAATCTATGGCGAGGCGGTTCAAGTGCGCGAACCAATCAGGGTGCTTCGCGCCCAGGCGCATCAGAGCCCGCCAAAATAGGCGTGGCTTATAGCTATATAAGCCCCCATTCTTGCCATAAAATAAGGTTTATGGTTTAAATCGACTGAAGCAATCCCCTGACTTAAGCACAGTGGGTTACACAATACTCGTTCCCTCTTCTCAGGGAACAGAGGTTACGTCAGTAACTATGTCGATCCCTTTCGAGAGGTCTCTCGTATTGCTTAAGTAGCTTACGCTATGGGAACCCCTTTGAAAACGTTGTGCGTGGTTAAAACTTCGCCCCATACCTCGGGCGCTCATAGAAGATTAAAGCTATGAGTCCTAATAGAGGCCAGGCCAGGGATGAGCCTCGTATAGGGAACCAAGGAATAAGCCTTAAAAAAGGGCCAAGTCCCTCATTTATTAAATATATAAGAACTGTAGTTCCAGTTCAATTAGGACCAGATAAGCATCGGGCCTCATAGTTATGTGAATTGTGCTTAACACTTGTTATATTGAAAGAACCTTCGCTTGCAAAGCAGGAACTTCCAGGTTATAAAACCCATATACAGTAAAAGAAATGGACACAGCGACCCCCTTGATTTCAACGGAGAAAAGTGAAGCCCATTAGATGCACTCACTTCCTGATGGCTGAGCGACTGCGCAGGCTCAAACTGAGCTTGACGAAGTAGATGTGACGTGAGCAACCCGTCTGACAGTTGTTAATCTTCTAGTAGCTGTGCCACATACCGAATTATTTCCAATTCCTCAAAAACATTGTTGGCTTTTATGGACTCTCTATCTATGGGCGTCTCCCTTGACTTTACGCCTCTATGTCCCTCCGATTGCCTCACAGACCTGTGAGCTTCTCATTCTATCTATACGGTAATTTCTCTTCTGTGCGACAGAGTCGAGTGGTTTAAATGTGGTCCATGCCTCTCGTGGAATGAGCTCTGACACCTATGGGGCAGTGAAGGCCCTTAGACTCATAAGCCAGCACGAGAGCGTCCACTATCCAGCGCAATAATCTTTGCTTTGTGTCCGCAAAAACTTTGGCAGAACGCTCCAAATAGACTCTGAGAGCCCTGACAGGGTAGAGTAGATTTGCGTCTCTTTCGTCCTCTGGCGAGGGAAGAGCCTATAGTGAAATGACCTGCACTCAGAACGGAGTGGAAAACACTTTAGGAATGTATCCATGCCTTGGCTTAAGGACGACCCTGGAGTCGTTGGGCCCGAACTCAAGGCGCTTACTGAAAACGCTTGCAAATCACCTAGTCGCTTGACTGAAGCCAGTGTCAGCAAGAGAGCAGTTTTGAGTAAGAGAGGGCTTCATGTCAGCAGACTGAAGCCGCTCAAATGGGGCCCTTTTATGGCTTCCAGGACCGTGGAGAGACCGGCACAGAGGGGGGTCGAGGCGGGTTCAGCCTTGTAAGCTACTTAAGCAATACAAGAGACCTCACGAAAGGGAAGCCCATTTTTGAGTGGAAGCAAAAACAAGCTGTTTTCATGTGTGTATCTTTGCAAATGAGCTTCTGCTCCCCACCCCCTTTCCAGAAGAGGCGAAGCCTTTACAGCTCGTGCCTCAGACACCAAAAAACAACAATTTTTTTGTTTTGTTTTTGATTTCCATCGGATGATATTGCAGTTTGTTAATATCATGAAAGTTTATTATCTGCATGCGTTTTAACCCTCTATGGTACGTGTTGCCTCCAGACAACAGTCTATTTAGTTTATTTTTAATAAAATAATCCTCTCAGGGGAGAAGAACTCAAATACTATTCAATGAAAGTGCAAAAGAGTGGTCACATGACCCACATGTGTTCATTGTTGTTTCAGCACATGTGCACAGGTCACATGGCTCCATGTTTTCCCTAATGAAAAGTGCGTTTTTCACTAATTTGAATCGAGTTAATCACTCACAAAAAATATGAGTCACCTTCACTGGTAACGTAAAGAAGTATTTTCTAGAACTTTACATTATATATCATCAAATGTTTTAGAGGACATACAAAGAACTGTTGCCACAAGGTAAAATTGTACCGCAATGGAATTGCATAAGGCCATACCGGTTAAATACAAATATATTATATTTGTAAGGAAAAGAGTTAGAATTATCTAAATATTTTTGCATGATTTTGTAATGCACTTATAAGAATAGTAACTCACATACTATATCTGCACATTTTCTATAGCACCTAAAAAATTATAAAACACAACTGCCAGTTGATGAGGAAGAGGAGTCATACTGTGATGAGGTCATAGAGACATAGTGAATCATGCAGGGTGAATATGATAACTTGATATGATAATTTGATGATGCGATTGGACTTCAGTTCGGCCTTCAATACCATCATGCCTGATCTTCTCACAGCCAAACTGACCCAGCTCTCCATACCATCCTCGATCTGTCAGTGGATCTCCAGCGAGTGAAACTGGGGAAACTCACATCCAGGACTCTCACAATCAGCACTGGCTCCCTGTTCTCTCCCCACTGCTCTTCTCCCTGTACACTAATGACTGCACTTCTTAAGACCCCTCTGTCAAGCTCCTGAAATTTGCAGACGAAACCACTGTCATCGGTCTCATCCGAAACGGTGACGAGTCTGCTTACAGACTGAAGGCTGTCTGGTGCAGTTATAACAACCTTGAGCTGAACACGCTCAAAACAGTGGAGATGATCGTGGACTTCAGGAGGAACAGCACTGTGGAAGCAGTGGAGTCATTCACTGGGCACTTCCATCTCTCAGGACCTGAAGTGGGACAATCACATTGACTCCATTGTGAAAAAGGCCCAGCAGAGACTAAAGGTGAAGAAGTTCAACCTGCCGTTGATTCAGTTCTACTCAGCCGTCATTGAGTCTGTTTTATACACTTCCATCACTGTCTGACATCAGGAGACTACAACGGACAGTCCGGACTGCAAAGAGGATTACTGGTGTCCCCCTGCCAACCCTCCAGGACCTGAACTCTTCCAGAGTGAGGAAGAGCAGGTAAAGTCATCACAGATCCACTCACCCTGGCAGGGTTCTCACACCTTGGTTAGCTTTAAATTCAAGGACATTTCAAGGACTTTCCAGGTCTAATACCCTCAAATTCAAGGAATTAATGTGGGGACACATTTGTTGTGTCCAACAACAAAAGTTGAGGTAACATCGTAGTAGGTTTGTGTGTACGTGAACGTCATGGCAACGTACAACACAAAGTATCTTACGCGGGAAACACTTAACATAACGCGTAAATGCGCATAACTAAATTAAATCAAGCAAGCTAGTATGCATGATAGGCCATGAAGTGTTGGCAAAATATTAATATAAATATGTATATTATAATATAAATTATATAATATAAATATTTATATTATTTGTATAAAATGCAAATAATATGGAATTTTTTTCCACAAACTTCTTGCACAAAATAAATTCAAGCACTTTCAAGGACCAGTATCTATTTATGTTTATTTTCAAAAACTTTCCAGGACATTGAATTTTTTTTTCTTCAGATTCACAAACTTTCAAGGATTTCAAGGACCCGTGGGAACCGTGCCCTGGACACACACAACACCTGTTTGAACTGTTACCGTCAAGACGGAGACTCAGATCACTGGCCACAAGAACATCTCGGCACAGGAACAGTTTCTTCCCACAGGCCTTTTCCCTTCTGAACAGTTAACACACCTCCCAAACACTTCACTGTAAGTGCAATACTCCCACTGTTTAGTGCAATAACTTCTAAACTTATATTTATTCATACTATTCAAAATACTGTAAATATGTTCATAATCTGTAAATATTTATTCTGACTAAACTCAACTGTGACCTTATACTTTTATACTATTTTCATATTTTTATTACTATGTTTCTTGTTGTATAATTTGTGAATGTGCACTGGAAGCTTCAGTACCAAGAACAGTTCCTTGTGTGTGCAACACACTTGGCAATACAGCTCTTTCTGATTCTGATGATATGTTGGTTTGGCAATACTTGTGTTCCACTAAGGTACTGTACAATGTTGCCTGAGAGCAACAGCTGGATATGGAATGTTTTTTATTAAATATGAAATTTGTAATACATTAAAAACTGGATAAATGTAATTGTTCAAGTGTCTGGTTAAAGAAGTTGATGTTTGCTATAAATATATTTATTTTTTCTATGTTTCTACGTCCGTTGTGGTACAACGTTGCCTTGATGCAACAAACTTTTAAAAATTAAATTAATAAAAAAATGAATTAAAATGTGTAACTTATTGATATTGTTATAGTGTCCACTTTTAAGCAGGAAAAAACACCACCAATATTTTTTTCCTAATTGATACAGTGCATTATAAAATCGTGCAAAAATGCAAATATATTTAGATAATTCTAACTCTTTTCCATACAAATATAATATATGTGTATTCCAACAGACAGTCACAAAAACTTGAAAGGAAAGGGAGGTTTATCCTATAGTAGGGAAACCAAGTTGTCATATGTCCATTTAAAACTGAAGATGATCAGACATTACTGCAGTTTAGATGAAAACTGAACAACAATCCTTATGATATGATGACGGATTCAATGCTCGACTTTTCAAAATGTTTCTCATGTAACTTAAACACTTCACCACCTTCTTCATCCAATAAACATCTAAACGAGAACAAAAATGTTTTTCTTACCGATAATAATACGATTCCTTTCATTTATACAGAGCAAACTGTGACTTTGATTAAACTTTGGAGAAACAAATGTTCCGAACTGAACTGACTGCTGATAGCGTTTTCGCTACTTCCGCCTTCCAAATAAAGAAAGTGAGGAAATGACGTGTGACGTGGCGATGGGCGGGGTTTGTTTTATAGATACTTTCTGTTTGTATTTCAAACAGAAGAAATTACACAGACAATGCCAAAAACATAAGAAAATGTATTTACTAATACTACTAGTTAAAATTATTAAAATGTTTCACATTTACAACTTCATTTGCAAAGGTTTACAATACAGACAGACAACAAGATAAAATAGTTTATAGTTTTCAGATTTGTCAAACTACACACATTAGTAAATACCAATTAATCTTTAGCAGTGTTCGTCTTTAAAATGTCATTATTACTAATATTATATATTATTAATGTTATTTCAATAGTAGGCTATAGTAGTAAAGTAGTGAAATAGTGTCATCGTGTGGTTGGTCTGTGTATCACCACACTGCTGGAATACTGAGAGAAAGAGATTAGTTACATTCAAGCTCTAAATTAATAATAAATATATATAAATAAATAAATATATTTACAATAAATATATCTTATTTTTCAATATATATATATATATATATATATATATATATATATATATATATATATATATATATATACATACATGTTTTATGGAGTCCTATCTAAAAAATCATTAACATTATTGTATACTTAATTTAATTTTATGAAAAAAATTCTCCTTCAAAATGATCTATAAGCTCAAGACCCCAAAGAAACTTTTTATGTAGTCAGAAGCTAAGAGGCTGATAACTGTCAGATCGATAGTGGAACATTTTTGACACGAATATGAATGAAGGTTTTTTTTTTTTTTTTTTTGTGCTTTAAGATAAAATGATCCATGAAATGTGAAGAGTAAAATATGTTTTATTTATAAGAGGTCAAACAAGCCCATCAGAAACCCAGATGAATATTTCTGTTAAATGATTTGACTCTCATTAATGTTGTAGACGCCGCGGGACATTTACGGCGCATTGGAGATTTGCTCATTTTCATTAAAGTCATAGAGCTTGAAAAAGATGGACAGAGCGCATTACATGACGAAACGGCTGACGGTGCAAAACATCACAGGAGTTCAATGAGCCGTTTACTGTATGATCCACTGATTTATTCATGTATATACAGTATGCTGCATATGATGAGGAATATTCGGTCACCTCATAAACACACTGTTTGAGGTCCAAAAGACAAGGAAATAACCTTTTGACCTATTTAAAAACAATTTAAAACATAAAAAAGAGAAATATTTCAGATTCTTCACTATTTCTAGTTCACATTTAGGACATACACATACATTTAAGACATTTAAGACGTACTATATAGTGTCACAGAAGTTTTCTATTTCAAATAAATGCTTTTAAACTTTCTATTCATCAAAGAATCCTGAAAATAAAATATATCATAGTTTCCACAAAAATATGAAGCAGCAGCACAACTGTTTTCAACATTGATAAAAATCATTAATGCTTTTCTGAGCAGCAAATCATCATATTAGAGTGATTTCTGAAGGACACTGAAGACTGGAGTAATGATGCTGAAAATTCAGCTTTGATCACAGGATATAAATGACATTTTAACATGTATTCACATAGAAAACAGTTATTTTAATTTGTAATAATATTTCACTATTTTTACTGTATTTATGATCAAATAAACAGCCTACAAAAGAGAGGCATGTGTACAGGCATACAGTCTACTGATGTGTTTGTTTGGTGTGATATAGTGTTTCTGGAGGATCTGCATGTGTCAGTCAGGCTTTAGAAACATGAAACCGCAGATTCAGATATCTGACATCACTGAGTGAGAGACAACACGTTACACACCTCACACCCCGACATTTACATTTCATAATAGTCATGAAAAACGAAATAATGAAACATACCTTTTTTTGGTGCAAAAATTCCTTTGTCCTTGAAAATTGACCTCTCAAAAAAAGGATGAGGAAGAGGATGAGGATGAAGATGAGGATGAAGATGAGGATGATGATGAGGATGAAGATGAGGAAGAGGATGATGATGAGGATGATGAGGAAGATGATGAGGAAGAGGATGAGGATGAGGATGAGGATGAAGATGAGGATGAAGATGAAGATGAGGATGAAGATGAGGATGATGAAGAGGATGAAGATGAGGATGAAGATGAGGATGAAGATGAGGATGATGATGAGGAAGAAGATGAAGATGAGGATGAAGATGAAGATGAGGATGAAGATGAGGATGATGATGAAGATGAGGAAGAGGATGATGAGGAAGATGATGAGGAAGAGGATGAGGATGAGGATGAAGATGAGGATGAGGATGAGGATGAGGATGAAGATGAGGATGATTATGAGGAAGAGGATGAAGATGAAGATGAGGATGAAGATGAGGATGAAGATGAGGATGATGAGGAGGATGAAGATGAGGAAGAGGATGATGATGAGGATGATGAGGATGATACCGATGATGAGGAAGATGATGAGGAAGAGGATGAGGAAGAGGATGAGGATGAAGATGAGGATGAAGATGAGGATGAGGATGAGGATGAAGATGAAGATGAAGATGAAGATAGGATGATGATGATGAGGAAGAGGATGAAGATGAGGATGAGGAAGAGGATGAAGATGAGGATGAAGATGAGGATGATGAGGAAGATGATGAGGAAGAGGATGAAGATGAGGATGAAGATGAGGATGATGAGGAAGATGATGAGGAAGAGGATGAAGATGAGGATGAAGATGAAGATGAGAATGAGGATGAGATTGAGGGAGAGGATGAGGATGATGATGAGGAAGAGGATGAAGATGAGGATGAAGATGAGGATGATGATGAGGAAGAGGATGAAGATGAGGATGAAGATGAGGATGATGATAAGGATGAAGATGAGGATGAGGAAGAGGATGAAGATGAGGATGAAGATGAGGATGATGAGGAAGAGGATGAGAATGAAGATGAGGATGAAGAAGAGGATGAGATTGAGGAAGAGGATGAGGATGAAGATGAGGATGAAGATGAGGATGAGGATGATGAGGAAGAGGATGAGGATGAAGATGAGGATGAAGAAGAGGATGAGATTGAGGAAGAGGATGATGATGAGGAAGAGGATGATGATGAGGAAGAGGATGAAGATGAGGATGAAGATGAGGATGATGAGGAAGATGATGAAGATGAGGATGAAGATGAGGATGAAGATGAGGAAGAGGATGAAGATGAGGATGATTATGAGGAAGAGGATGAAGATGAAGATGAGGATGAAGATGAGAATGAGGATGAGATTGAGGACGATGATGAGGAAGAGGATGAAGATGAGGAAGATGAGGATGAAGATGAGGATGGTGAGGAAGAGGATGAGGATGAAGATGAGGATGAAGATGATGAGGAAGAGGATGAGGATGAAGATGAGGATGAAGAAGAGGATGAAGATGAGGATGAGATTGAGGAAGAGGATGATGATGAGGAAGAGGATGAGGATGATGAGGATGATGACGATGATGAGGAAGATGATGAGGAAGAGGATGAGGAAGAGGATGAGGATGAAGATGAGGATGAAGATGAGGATGAGGATGAAGATGAAGATGAAGATGAGGATGATGATGATGATGATGAGGAAGAGGATGAAGATGAGGATGAGGAAGAGGATGAAGATGAGGATGAAGATGAGGATGATGAGGAAGATGATGAGGAAGAGGATGAAGATGAGGATGAAGATGAGGATGAAGATGAGGATGATGAGGAAGATGATGAGGAAGAGGATGAAGATGAGGATGAAGATGAAGATGAGAATGAGGAAGAGGATGAAGATGAAGATGAGGATGAAGATGAGAATGAGGATGAGATTGAGGACGATGATGAGGAAGAGGATGAGGATGAAGATGAGGAAGATGAGGATGAAGATGAGGATGAAGATGAGGATGGTGAGGAAGAGGATGAGGATGAAGATGAGGATGAAGATGATGAGGAAGAGGATGAGGATGAAGATGAGGATGAAGAAGAGGATGAAGATGAGGATGAGATTGAGGAAGAGGATGATGATGAGGAAGAGGATGAGGATGAAGATGAGGATGAAGATGAGGATGAAGATGAGGATGATGAGGAAGAGGATGAAGATGAGGATGAAGATGATGATGAAGATGAGGATGAAGATGAGGAAGAGGATGAAGATGAGGATGATTATGAGGAAGAGGATGAAGATGAAGATGAGGATGAAGATGAGAATGAGGATGAGATTGAGGACGATGATGAGGAAGAGGATGAGGATGAAGATGAGGAAGATGAGGATGAAGATGAGGATGAAGATGAGGATGATGAGGAAGAGGATGAGGATGAAGATGAGGGTGAAGATGAGGATGAAGATGATGAGGAAGAGGATGATGATGAAGATGAGGATGAAGAAGAGGATGAAGATGAGGATGAGATTGAGGAAGAGGATGATGATGAGGAAGAGGATGAGGATGAAGATGAGGATGATGAGGAAGAGGATGAAGATGAGGATGAAGATGATGATGAAGATGAGGATGAAGATGAGGAAGAGGATGAAGATGAGGATGAAGATGATGATGAAGATGAGGATGAAGATGAGGATGAAGATGAGGAAGAGGATGAAGATGAGGATGATTATGAGGAAGAGGATGAAGATGAAGATGAGGATGAAGATGAGAATGAGGATGAGATTGAGGACGATGATGAGGAAGAGGATGAGGATGAAGATGAGGAAGATGAGGATGAAGATGAGGATGAAGATGAGGATGATGAGGAAGAGGATGAGGATGAAGATGAGGATGAAGATGAGGAAGAGGATGAAGATGAGGATGATTATGAGGAAGAGGATGAAGATGAAGATGAGGATGAAGATGAGGATGAGGATGAGATTGAGGACGATGATGAGCATCTTGCATTCATCAGTCTCCTGTTTCCTATGTTTCCATTGTTCCTAGTCTCCCGTTGTCATGGACACTCATTAATCATCACAGCTGTTTGTCATTGTCTCATCACCACCTTGCTGCTGTATTTAAGTTCCTTCTTTTCATTCAGTTGTTTTCCGATATAATGATTGTAGAAGAATTTGGCAGGAAATGGAAGGAGAGAACTCAATACATGATATACTTGAAGAACAGGGTATGAAAAGAGACTTGACTCTCTATTTATTTTTCTTAATAATACTGGCATAATGAAAAGAATCTCTCTCTCTCTCTCTCTCTCTCTCTCTCTCTCTCTCTCTCTCTCTCTCTCTCTCTCTCTCTCTCTATATATATATATATATATACAGTGTATGTATGTTTATTTATTTATTTATTTATTTGTTTATTTATTTATTTATTTATTATTATATATGTTTTTAAAATAAACTAATTCAAGCCTAGACTCTAGTAGTTTATGGTATTACACACTCCTGTACAGTTGGTGGTGGTATAATACAAATGTAGTAATCTGCCAAAAAGGGAAAAAAGAAGAACAGTTGTTTTCTGGTATTGTTTGTGTAGAAACTGTAACGTTGTCTTCGCGCCTTTGAATTAGTCAAGTCACCTTTATTTGTATAGCGCTTTTTACAATACAGATTGTTTCAAAGCAGCTTTACAGAGATAATAGGAAAATAATGTTGTATTAGTATTGTTAAATATAAAATTAAATGTCCCCAACTAAGAAAGCCAAAAGCCAATGGCGACAAAGGTGAAGAAAGGCGACAGTGAAGGAACCAAAACTCCATCAGTGACAGAATGGAGAAAAAAACCTTGAGAACCCAGGCTCAGTCAGTGTATGATTATGATTTATGCAGCATTATAGGTCAGAAGTCAGATGGGATCAGAACTTTCACAATATTTATCCATTTATCTGGTTGGGGGTCGGAGTCATCACGCCGGTATGGAGACGAGTTTGTACCATATATTACATGCTTGTCTTATTAAAGAACCTTTTGTTTGTAGAAACATCTTCATCTGAACTAACCGGGACAGGTGCGTGGCGGTCAAAATTTGTTTTTTATTTCAGTGAAATGAACGTATATATTTTAGTTCGATAATGTTTTTTTTATTTAATATTTTGTATTTGTAGTAGTGGTGGGCAGATCGAGGCTTTGTGAAACCGTTGAATCATATGTGCCATATTGTGCTGAGGCTCCACAGTGACCCCTAGCGGTCAGAACAGTGTACATGCTACAGAAACCCAGGCCAAACATGCATAAAAACACCTTTTACAAATATATTGCAAATTTTTACTGAAATTAAAATCTGTAAAAAAAAAAGTTTGATACACGCTTTGAACCATTGATTCGTAACAAAAGATTCGTAAAGGCTTCGAAGCTTCATGAAGCTATGGAAGCTTGTTTCCACCACAGAATGAAAAATAAAAAGGGTAATTGCGACTTTTTATCTCACAATTCTGACTTTTTTTCTCACAACTGCGAGTTTACATCTCGCAATTCTGAATTTATATCGCAATTATGACTTTATAATACACAATTGGGAGATATAAAGTCAGAATTGCATGATATAAAGTCGCAATTGCGTGTTATAAAGTCAGAATTGCGTGATATAAAGTCGGAATTGCGAGAAAAAAAGTCAGAATTCTTAGTTTTTTCTCGCAATTCTGACTTTCTAACACACAATTGCGACTTTATTTCACGCAATTCTGACTTTATAACATGCAATTGCGACTTTGTATCTCGCAATTCTGACTTTATAACACGCAATTGTGACTTTATTTCACGCAATTCTGACTTTATATCTCGCAATTCCTAGAAAAAGTCACAATTATCTTTTAAAATGTTTTATTCTGTGGCGGAAACAAGCTTCCATATGAAGCAGTGTTTTGAAATTGCCATCACTAATTTATAGGGGAAAATTTTTATTTTATGGTACTAAATTAATTGTATGCAATAGGCTAGTTAAAATCTATTTATTCACCTTTTAAACACAGACCTAAAAATGAATTTTCCTACGTAAACTGTCATAAATCTTTTTAAAGACACGTGGCAGATTATTCCAATGTGCTCATTTTTGACTGCGAACAAGACAAGTATGACCGATTTTCAGGACCTTCTTGAATCATGTTTATGATTTTTGTGCGTGTGTGTTTACACAGCAAGTGCAAAACCTTTAAGTTAAAAAAACCCTTAAAATTAAATAAATAAATTGTCAAATAACCGGACAGCAAAACTCATAACCAACAAAGTACTAAAATTAAAATCTAAAATTAAAAACTAATAAATACTATGATATTAACAGTGTTGGGTAAATTACACTGAGCAATACAAAAATAGACAATAAAATGCTTTTTTAATTCTTTCAAATGTATAATATAAAATTGCATAAATTATTCTCGAACTGAAAGAGAGATTCCATGCATTAACATTTATTTGAACATTAAACGTAAAGTTTTGATGCTAAATCCACTATTGTTTTATAGAGAATTTTTCTATAGTCTATACAGTATTTAATGCAATTACAACACTAGTAACTAAGTAAATTACAGGAAAATGAAGAGTAATCCCTTTACTTTTTCAAGGGAAATCCGGAATGAATTACTTATAACGCCCAACACGGGATACTAAATTAATGAAACTAAAATAACACTGGGTCAGACTACATATTATAGCAGTTTATGTAGAATTAAGTAGAATTTGTGTAACATTGCAAACTGAAATTGCTCCATGAAAATATGTCTCATCTCCAATAATGGAGCATGAAGAAAATAAAACCCAATTACTTTTGTTTTGATCCTATATGCTTGATGATTATAGGAGCTCATGATCTCCAACATTAACTCACATGCACACTGTGAGGAGAAAAACAAAACTGAGTAAAATTCTAATAACAATAAAACCAGATCATATTGTACCATCTGCTGATGCGTCATTCAGAGGTTATCAGAGGTGAGATGGTGATGTTAAACTCATTATTACAAACACAGCCAGATGTTTGAGAGTCAAACCAACAAGGACACGGGCGTGCCATCAGGTACATCGAGCGTCACATAATCGCTCATTTATTCACCACCTCTTCTCTAATAAGACCATTGCCATCCTGCAGGATGCCGTTTAACACTGGATTGCACGTTTATGCGGTTCATACGGTTCAAATTTATGATAATGTATTTCCATGTTGCTTTGCAATGAATGCAAAAAAAAAAAATGCAACATTTGAGTCTCTGTAAAGTCACGGGTTTGTTTGATTCTGTTTACTAAAAGAGCAAAAGCGTTGTTCTCGTCTTCTCCACCTCCGAAAACGCAAAAAGCTTCAATCAAGCCCTAAAGATGTTTAATGCATGTTGGATTGCACATTATTTCAGTCAATTCTCTGAGGAAAGATATAATTGAAGAATAATTGATTCAGTGAGAGCTCTTTCTGAATCTAGTTTTCCTGCTTGGCTTAAAACTATGGGAAATTAGGACTCATTTACAGGGCGGTTTTGTCTATAATAGCAATTAGTATTTTTCTGCTAGAATTCAGATCACAAGGGACCAAGAGATTCGCTTGCCTGCTTTATTGTTCGTGCATATAGAGGAAAAAAATTCTGTCATGACAACTCTCAAAGTGTTTGGCATGGTAATGTGTATAACAATGTTGATATATTTGGTCTTGGCTGAATAGATCTGCTAGCTGCTGTTATTTCTGCTGCTGCTGCTGTTATTGCTGCTGTTATTGCTTCTGCTGCTGCTGTTATTGCTGCTGTTACTGTTGTTATTGCTGCTGCTGTCATTGCTGCTGTTACTGTTGTTATTGCTTCTGCTGCTGCTATTGCTGCTGCTGTTATTGCTGCTGCTGCTGTTGTTATTGCTGCTGTTACTGCTGTTATTACTGGTTGTTGCTGCTGCTGCTGCTGTTATTGCTGCTGCTGCTGTTATTGCTGCTGCTGCTGTTATTGCTTCTGCTGCTGCTGCTGCTGCTGCTGTTATTGCTGCTGCTGCTCTTATTGCTGCTGTTACTGTTGTTATTGCTGCTGCTGCTGTAATTTGCTGCTGTTACTGTTGTTATTGCTTCTGCTGCTGCTATTGCTGCTGCTGTTATTGCTGCTGCTGCTGTTGTTATTGCTGCTGTTACTGCTGTTATTACTGGTTGTTGCTGCTGCTGCTGCTGTTATTGCTGCTGCTGCTGTTATTGTTGCTGCTGCTGTTATTGCTTCTGCTGCTGCTGCTGCTGTTATTGCTGCTGCTGCTGTTATTGCTGCTGTTACTGTTGTTATTGCTGCTGCTGCTGTCATTTGCTGCTGTTACTGTTGTTATTGCTTCTGCTGCTGCTATTGCTGCTGCTGTTATTGCTGCTGCTGCTGTTGTTATTGCTGCTGTTATTACTGGTTGTTGCTGCTGCTGCTGTTATCACTGGTTGTTGCTGCCGCTGCTGCGGTTATTACTGCTGTTACTGCTGTTATTGCTGCTGCTGTTATTGCTGCTGCTGCTGTTATTGCTTCTGCTGCTGCTGTTGTTATTGCTGCTGTTATTGCTTCTGCTGCTGCTGATGTTATTGCTGCGGTTGCTGCTGTTATTGCTGCTGTTATTACTGGTTGTTGCTGCTGCTGCCGCTGTTATTGCTGCTGCTGTTATTGCTGCTGTTACTGCTGTTATTGCTGCTGCTGCTGTTATTGCTGCTGTTATTACTGGTTGTTGCTGCTGCTGCCGCCGCTGTTATTGCTGCTGCTGTTATTGCTGCTGTTACTGCTGTTATTACTGCTGCTGCTGCTGTTATTACTGCTGCTGCTGTTATTGCTGCTGTTACTGCTGTTATTGCTGCTGCTGCTGCTGTTATTGCTGCTGTTACTGCTGTTATTACTGGTTATTGCTGCTGCTGCTGCTGTTATTGCTGCTGTTACTGCTGTTATTACTGGTTGTTGCTGCTGCTGCTGCTGTTATTGCTGCTGTTATTGCTTCTGCTGCTGCTGTTGTTATTGCTGCTGTTATTGCTTCTGCTGCTGCTGATGTTATTGCTGCGGTTGCTGCTGTTATTGCTGCTGTTATTACTGGTTGTTGCTGCTGCTGCCGCTGTTATTGCTGCTGCTGCTATTATTGCTGCTGTTACTGCTGTTATTGCTGCTGCTGCTGCTGTTATTGCTGCTGTTATTGCTGCTGCTGCTGTTATTGCTGCTGTTATTGCTGCTGCTGCTGCTGTTATTGATTCTGCTGCTGCTGTTGTTATTGCTGCTGTTATTGCTGCTGCTGATGTTATTGCTGCGGTTGCTGCTGTTATTGCTGCTGTTATTACTGGTTGTTGCTGCTGCTGTTATTGCTGCTGTTACTGCTGTTATTGCTGCTGCTGTTATTTCTGCTGCTGTTGTTGCTGCTGCTGTTATTGCTGCGGTTGCTGCTGCTGTTATTACTGGTTGTTGCTGCTGCTGTTATTGCTGCGGTTGCTGCTGCTGTGATTACTGGTTGTTACCGCTGCTGCTGCTGTTATTGCTGCTGTTATTGCTGTTATTGCTGCTGCTGCTGTAATTGCTGCTGCTGTTGTTATTGCTGCTGCTGTTATTGCTGCGGTTGCTGCTGCTGTTATTACTGTTTGTTGCTGCTGATGTTATTACTGCGGTTGCTGCTGCTGTTATTGCTGCGGTTGCTGCTGCTGTCATTGCTGCTTTTGCTGCTGTTGTTATTGCTGTTGTTACTGCTGTTATTGCTGTTATTGCTGCTGCTGTTATTGCTGCTGTTACTGCTGTTATTGCTGCTGCTGTTATTGCTGCTGCTGTCATTGCTGCTGCTGTTATTGCTGCTGCTGTTATTGCTGCTGTTGCTGCTGCTGTTATTGCTGCTGCTGCTGTTGTTATTGCTGCGATTGCTGCTGTTATTGCTGCTGTTACTGCTGTTATTACTGGTTGTTGCTGCTGCTGTTATTGCTGCTGTTACTGATGTTATTACTGGTTGTTGCTGCTGCTGCTGCTGTTATTGCTGCTGTTACTGCTGTTATTGCTGCTGCTGCTGTTATTGCTGCTGTTACTGCTGTTATTGCTTCTGCTGCTGCTGCTGTTATTGCTGCTGGTGTTATTGCTACTGCTGTTATTGCTGCGGTTACTACTGTTATTGCTGCTGTTATGGTTATTGCTGCTGCTGCTGTTGTTATTTCTGTTGCTGCTGCTATTGCTGGTTATTGCGGCTGTTATTGCGGCTGTTGCTGCTGCTGCTGCTGTTAATGCTGATGTTATTGTTGGTTATTGTTGCTGTTTCTCTTATTGCGGCTGTTACTGCTGTTATTGCTGGTTGCTATTGCTCCTGTTATTGTTGCTGCTGTTGTGATTGCTGCTGCTGTTATTTCTGGTAAGACAGACAGGTTTCTGCTGTACAATATAACATGTATGAATTATCCATAACAGATCTATACAAGTGGAGCTGGGGAAGGTGGAGCGTTTCTGAAAGCTTTCTGCACTGCTAACTACCAAGTATTTGAAGGTTGAGCAGCGAGCTCATTGGCTACTGATACAGCAGGAACCAATCAGCTGTGCCCTATAGAGAATGATGTAATTGTAAGCAGTTTGAGTTAAGGACACATTAGTCTGCACCATCTAGAGTTAAATGACAGAACTTTGTTTATAGGGGATTTGAACACACAAACTTCTGATTTGGAGGCAAATGTGTTACTGCTTGACTGAAAAATAAATTGATCTCTTATGAGAAGTGGCAGGATCCAGAGTTTATTGAGATTGGGAATGTGTTTGAGTGGATGCCTTAAACTAGTTAATGAGCTTTCTGTGGACTAGTGGTTGTATAAGCTGACAGGATGTCAGAACGCTATATGTGACGTTTCCATAGAGACTAGAGTAATGAATGGTGTGATGTAAATCAATACGCAGTTATGAGGGCATGCTAATTGATTTTATTAATGAAGTGCGCCACACTCCAGAAGACAAACAGATTGAAAATTATCATCTGCACTTGAGCCGTACAGAGCGAGATGATCTGATCTGAGATTCGATGAGGTCTGCGGTCACATCAATACTCTTTCATATGCAAATAATGTGTTTAAGTCCAAGCTGCATGTACAGCAAACTCCTTTTGAGCTTTATTTAAGAAGGAAAAATCTAGATTATTACTTACAACGATGGCCTGGCAAGATGGAAGTCTTCTTGAAGTATCATCACTGGCCTCGAGTGTATAGTCCAACAGTGTTATTTTAGTATTACTATTTATTAAAGGCACACTTTTTTCGGTTCACAATGAATAAATCATCAATCCTTCTTCCAAAATGTGTCTTGGTCTTACACTGATTCACTATGGTAAGCCAATCATAAGTGTTTATATTTTAGTGTCGTCACGTGCATGTCTGATGTTAGGTTAGTTGTCTCAACGAGTGAGAAAGGTTGACACGGAGTCGCTAAAACCTCCAGGGAATCACAGTTTTAAACAAACACTGAACAGCGAGAGTCTTCTGGAGAAAAGAGAAAACAACAGAGCTATTAATAAAACAAGAATCAACATTGGGTTGGCTTTTGGGAGATGGCGACAACTGAGGGATTTCAAATGTTGTAAAAGCATCACGGAGATGTTGTTGTTTTTATTAATCCACAGGTGAGTAAGTTATTGAACAGATAAACTGCCAAATGTAGCTCTTTATAGGACAATTCCAGCCAAAAATGAACCTAGGGGTAAATAACACATGGGTACAGAGTCGACCATTCTCTGGGATGTGTTTTCATGATAATCGAATGTACCCAGTTTTAACGTTAGTTTTAGTTTAACCACAGATTAGCTTATAACGCTAGTGTATGGGGCATCGAATAAGTACGATTAAAAATCGCTAGTTAATACCACTAACAAGGCTCAAAATAGCCCCACACTAACACAGTAGCATAATAAGGGTCTCTACCTGCAAACTGAAGCATTGAGAACTTTGTAAGTGTACAGACAGTTTAATAAGAAGATACTTTATAAAGACAATACACTTCACGTATATAAGTATGAGCCATCTTTGGAAAACAGTCTCGACCAGTCGAACCACGAACGCCGTGATACGTGAGCTGAACTGTGACTATCGACCAGCGCGGCGTCCGTGGTTCGACTGATCGAGACGGTTTTCCAAAGATGGCTCCTGCTTGAATACGCGAAGTGTTCTGTCTTCATAAAGTATCTTCTTATTAAACTGTCTGTACACTTACAAAGTTCTCAATGCTTCGGTTTGCAGGTAGAGACCCTCATTATGCTACCATGTTAGCGATTATCATGAAAATGCTTTCCAGAGAACGGTCGACTCGTTACCCATGTGTTATTTAGCCCTAGGTTAATTTTTGGACGGAATTGTCCTTTAACTCTTTTCCCACCCGTGTTTTTATTTATTTATTTATATATATTGTTTTTTAAAGCTGATCGCCACCACCAGCATTTTTGGTCATTTTCACAAAACGTTCATCGCCCCCCAGAATATTTTGTTGTAGGAATATCTGAACTTCAATATTCAATTATTATTATTATTATTATTATTATCAATATTCAAAAGAAAGAACAGAGCCGTAAATTAAAAAGACTGTTTCATTCTGGCTGAATGCATTGTATAAGCTGAAAGGATGTCAGAACGCTATGTGACGTTTCCATAGAGACTAGAGTAATGAATGGTGTGATGTAAATCAATACACAGTTATGAGGGGACGCTAATTGATTTTATTAATGAAGTGCGCCACACTCCAGAAGACAAACAGATTGAAAATTATCATCTGCACTTGAGCCGTACACATCCAGATCAGATTCAGAATGATTATCAAAACAGAGATGGAGTAGATCGAGTCCATCAACACCCCAAAGCTTCACTAAAGCTCGACATTTAATTCGGTAACATTAGGAAGTTTTGATTTACATGCTGTTTAATGTTGATAATGTGTGTTTTGATCAGGAGTTAACTGAAAACTGGAAAATTCCGACAATGGCGTTGAAAGAGTTAACGGTTCATCGTAAAGCATTATCTATTGTGAAGGTTGATATTCACGCAGAGCCGAAGCACAACCAAAACAATGATCTTCCGTAAAATGCATG